>JABUQX010144937.1:5000-7500 GCA_015478945.1 Trachelipus rathkii | reverse complement strand
TAGGAAAATGTAAAAAAAATAAAAAATAAAAAAATTGTTAATAATTATAGTAATATGATTAGATAGCCTATTTACAGACCTTTTATTGGTTACTAGTTTAATTAAAGGCGTTTTCGATTTTGCACTTTTGCTAACGAAATTTAGGAAAATGCTAAAGTTGCGTTCGATTATGTCAATTTTAGCACAAATTTAGTAAAATGCTAACGAAACGTTAGTAATTTCCTAAATTCTGTTAGGTTGCTCTTTCCCGTGCTTACCGAATTTTAGGAAAATGCTAACGAAAAAATGTAAACAAATAAGATTGCGGCGTAGTAGTTCGTTGATTTGATGAATGTTTCATTCATGAAATTAACTTTAAATTTAATTTCTTCCAAATCGATAAACTCCATCACAATAGTTGATCAATTATTTGTGATAAAAACCATTTGTTATTTTTTTTTTTTATTTTTTTTTTTTATTCCAAAACCACGTGCTCCATTAGAACAGCTGATCAAAATTTTTGTAAACAATCGGTCGATTATGCCCGAAATTCGTGCTAAAACTGGATTAGCATTTCTTATCGAGCGTTAGCACAAATGCAAAATGGAAAACGCCTTAAATAGGATTTCTATTAATTTTTTTTTTTTTTTACTAAAGAATACCCCAAGGGTATACCGCACCGATGGCAGGAGTCGGGGTCTCTCGGCCTTCCGGGGAACTACAGGGTAGGACTAATTCCCCCCCTCCGGGGAGGGTCTCCGGAACCCCCGCTCTTTGGTATTTGGGTATCGCGGGGGTTCCTCCGGCATCGATGGGTAGAAAATGAAATCCTCAAGAGCTCGATACAAGAATCATATTTTAAACATAATAAATTTACAAATATATATATATATATATATATATATATATATATATATATATATATATATATATATATATATATATATATATATATATATATATATATATATATATATATATATATATATATATATATATATATATATATATACTATGTCTCTCCTAAAAAAAATAGCCAATATTTATTTTATTTATTTATTATTTTTTTTTTTTTTACATTTTCCTAACTAAAATTTTACAAGGATTCCAAAAATGTATTCCTTTTCGCTGTAGCTATTGTAGTTTTTGAGATATGATTTTTTTTTTTTTTTTTTTTTTTTTTACAGTTTCCGCAATAAAATTTTGCCAGGATTCCAACAATGTATTCCTTTTCCCTGTAGCTATTGTAGTTTTTGAGATATGGACCGATGATAGTTGTGGCTTTAAACCAAATATCACATATATATATATATATATATATATATATATATATATATATATATATATATATATATATATATATATATATATATATATATATATATATATATATATATATATATATATATATATATATATATATATATATATATATATATATATATATATATAGATATATGCGGTAAAAGTTACTTAACGCCCACACGGAACGGGAGCTCGGATCAAAAAAAAATTTTCACAGGTAGCCTCTATGATACATAAATAGATGTTTTAGGGTCGAAATGAAAATTTTTCCTGACCTGACCTAACCTAACCTAACCTAACAACCTAACCTAACCTAATTTCGCCCCTAGAACAGGTAAAAAAAAAAAAAATTTCATTTCGACCCTAGAACATCTATTTATGTATCATAGATGCTACCTGTAAAAAATTTTTTTGATCCGAGCTCCCGTTCCGTGTGGGCGTTAAGTAACTGTCCATATATATATATATATATATATATATATATATATATATATATATATACTATATATATATATATATATATATATATATATATATATATATATATATATATATATATATATATATATATATATATATATATATATATATATATATATATATATATATATATATATAAAATATATAAAAAAATATATCTCAAAAACTACAACAGCTACCGGAAAAAGGAATACATTGCTGGAATCCTGGCAAAATTTTATCGGAGCTAAAAAATAAAAGGGAAAAAATAAAAAAAAAAAAAAACATATCTCGAAAACTACAAAAGCTACAGGGAAATGAAATACATTTTTGGAATCCTTGTAAAATTTTAGTTAGGAAAATGTAAAAAAAAAAAAAATTGGCTATTTTTTTTGGGGGGGTGCTGGGACATAGTATATATATATATATATATATATATATATATATATATATATATATATATATATATATATATATATATATATATATATATATATATATATATATATATATATATATATATATATATATATATATATATATATATATATATATATATATATATATATATATATATATATATATATATATATATATATATATATATATATATATATATATATATATATATATATATATTATTAAAAAACAAAATGGAAAACACAGGGGGGGACGTTTTCCATACCCCGTTGGGGAGGGGCGGAGGCCCGCACCCAAATACCAAAGAGCGGGGGTTCCGGAGACCCTCCCCGGAGGG
>JABUQX010144936.1:20000-21355 GCA_015478945.1 Trachelipus rathkii | reverse complement strand
AAATAATAATAGAATATAATAATAATAATACACTTTATTATGCAGTATATAAGTTACTATTTACCACTATCCTGTTGAATTTGCACTTGTAGTCGCCAAGATATGGTTGATTCTTAAATGTTCGAAAACATAAGCCGTTTTCTGTTTTAGCATTTTGTCTTACGCTCGATAACAAAATTCTTACGCATTTTAAGAACTGTTTCGTGCCAAAACGACCGCGAATGAATTCTTATTCTTATAAACTTGTTTACAAACATTACAAAAATCATAATCAGTGTTTGGAATGATGTCTTCGGGGAAGATATCTCTCTCTCTCTCTCTCTCTCTCTCTCTCTCTCTCTCTCTCTATATATATATATATATATATATATATATATAATATATATATATATATATATATATATATATATATATATATATATATATATATATATATATATATATATATATATATATATATATATATATATATAAAGTATTTGTTAAAAAATGAAAAGTGCATCATTGTAACAGATCTTTTCATCAAAATTGGCAAAGCTGAAAATTAAAGCATTTTATTCAAAGAAGCATCTCCAGGTGTCACAAATTAAAACGGGCCTACAGCATAGTGAAAACATTATCATAGCATTTTTTAATGAATATTTTAAGGATAATTAAAATTGTGAATATCACGCAAATATTTGACACAATCTCACTACTCTTAAAGTCATTAAATTGATTCCATTGTAAAAAAAGAAAGAAAAATAAAAGAAAAAATTTCATGGCTGCTTTCTGGCATCACTGTTTACATTTTTCGTAAGAATAGAATTCGGTAAGACAGCGAAATAGCAATCTTACGGAATTTGTCAAAATTCCTTACGTTTGGTGAGAATTTTTTAATTTGTGCAAAATTTGACAAAACGAACGATTTTTTTGAGAACGTTCTTATTTTTCGTAAGAATTCGTAAGAATATTGCCAAAACGAAAACGGCTATAGTTACACATTTAAACTTAAAATGAAATTAAAAGTATTAAGTAATATTTATTTCTTTAAAATAGAATAATTAACTTTTCTTATTATTATTATTATTATTATTATTATTATTATTATTATTATTATTATTATTATTATTATTATTATTATTATTATTATTATTATTATTATTATTATATAATGACAAATAAAGTAGCCAAATTAAAATTCATTTCATATTTTTTCCAAAATTGGAGGTAAAAAGTAAAACAAAAGTAAGATAGCTGCGCCACTCCAAAGTTAACTGCCTTTTTGGAAGATTTTGAAGATCTTTATTTTCGTGGCATAGAGTATACAATTATAGGGCATCTTATCAACCTTCGAAAGTGGTTCTTTGTTTATT
>JABUQX010144936.1:10000-15000 GCA_015478945.1 Trachelipus rathkii | reverse complement strand
AAAAAGTTATATCGGTCTATATATATATATATATATATATATATATATATATATATATATATATATATATATATATATAGAGAAGTTATAGCTTATATATATATATATATATATATATATATATATATGTGTGTGTGTGTGTGTGTGTGTGTGTGTGTGTGTGTAAAAATTTTACCAAAGCCTCGTCAGCTTGTACCAGCAAACCATTCTGGAAAGTGTGATAAAACCACTAGGTCACATACCCTCCAAAAATGAACCATGAACCTTTCAAAAGGATTTAGCCAGGATAAATCACAGCAAGGTCTACTCAAGCTTAGTTCAGGGACAATGTTCCCCATTTTATGTCGGTTCACGATTACCCGTCTGGCAGCCCCGATCTTAATACTTTAGATTACAAATTATTTGAAGTTTTAGAAGAGTATGACCTGCTCAAAGGCGACACCCAAATAATGGTGGACCTATAATACTCAAATGGTCGACAGGAAAATCTGGTAAAAAAAATCTGGTTATTTAGTTTCAATAACGAATCCAACAAAGACAGGATAATCTGGTAAAAAAAATCTGGTTATTTAGAGTTTCAATAACGAATCCAACAAAACCTAACCTAACCTAACCTAACGCCTGCGGTGGGCTGTACAGGAAATTTTTTTTAATGTTGTGTCGACAATTTTTCCTGTCAACTCATATCGTGTCGACCATTTGGTCTAGTCCCCCCCCATATTGGTTCTTTAAAGCGATCTCTAACCGATGAGATGAAGAACTTTCCGATGGAGGTCGTGCGTGATTCAGACGACGACTGTCCCAACAAACTTAAGGCTTTTTTGTTAGGGAAAAAGACGGTCATTTTGAACGACTGTTGTATTTTTTTTTTTTTTGCATTCATAATGGTGGTAGATTATATCGTGTAGATATTAAATTGAACTGCTAATTTGTTTTTTATTTTATCAAACATCATTTTTGTATATAATAATATTTTTAGATATATTTTATATATATATATATATATATATATATATATATATATATATATATTGAAACACGTTGAAATGGTTATTATTATTATTATATAGCAAAAGAAAGAGTTATATATATATATATATATATATATTTATTATTATTATTTATACTTACATATTATTATTATTATTATTATTATTATTATTATTATTATTATTATTATTATTATTATTATTATTATTATTATTATTATTATTATTATTAATAATATAATATAATATATAAATCATAATAAAATTATATATATATAACAAAAGAAGAAATAAAAATATATATAAAATAAATATAATAGAAAATATATAATATAATGTTAGATATGTTTGATACAATTATAATGTGAAATATCATTATCTCCAAAAGATATAAATATTTCTCCCATAAAATCAGTCTTTGGAAAATTAAAACTAAAGATAAGTCTTAATAAGAATACATCTGGGGATTAGAAAGACTTTATTTCTCGGTGACTCGGTAAACGACATCTGGGAATGAAACCAGAAGAGGGGAATTGAGAGAGGGATGTAAAAGAAGAGGTTGAAGATGAGGAAGAAGAAGAAGAAGAAGAAGAAAAAGAGGAAGATGAAGAAAGGGAAGAAATAGGAAACATGAAGAAGTCAATGACGCTGCGTGAGAAAAAGAAGGAAGTGGTTTGAAGCTGAAGAATGAGATAAAGAGGAATAGGAAGAGGAAGAGGAAGAGGAAGAGGAAGAGGAAGAGGAAGAGGAAGAGGAAGAGGAAGAGGAAGAGGAAGAGGAAGAGGAAGAGGAAGAGGAAGAGGAAGAGGAAGAGGAAGAGGAAGAGGAAGAGGAAGAGGAAGAGGAAGAGGAAGAGGAAGAGGAAGAGGAAGAGGAAGAGGAAGAGGAAGAGGAAGAGGAAGAGGAAGAGGAAGAGGAAGAGGAAGAGGAAGAGGAAGAAGAAGAGGAAGAGGAAGAGGAAGAGGAAGAGGAAGAGGAAGAGGAAGAGGAAGAGGAAGAGGAAGAGGAAGAGGAAGAGGAAGAGGAAGAGGAAGAGGAAGAGGAAGAGGAAGAAAAGGAAGAAAGAAGAAACATGAAGACGACAATGACAGAGGAATGTGAGAAAATTTAATTAAAGAATTTAATTTAGAATGGCCAGGAGCAAAAGCAGAGAAAATTGAGAGGGATGATATGATTAATTTGTTCCTCATTTCATTAATTTTCTTTATTGCTTTTTTCTAAAAAACGTAGTCTATCACTCTTTTGTCCTGTTTTATATTATATTATATATTTCATAATTTCTATAATCTTTTAACCTCTTTATAAGTTTAAATATTATATAAAATATATTCACAGTTAAAAATATCATTTAAATTTTATTTACATTATCAAAATAAACAACTTCTATAATTCTTTCAATAATCTATTTTCTGAGAGACTTTATTAGGTTATAAAATCGAATTTCTATCTTTACACTAATCTTTCTTATAATTATTCTTATAATTATAATAATTTCTTATAATTATTTTCTATAATTTGTATATACTTTCTTTCTTTATTGCTTTTTCTAGCCATTACATGTGTAATTCTTTTTGTCATTTTTTTACATTATATTTCATAAATTTCATAACCTTTCTATACCCTCTTTATAAGTCTCAATATCAGATAACCTTTAAGGCTTTGTTACATTTCATTTTCCGAAATTTTTTCTGAAAATCTATTTTAAAAAAATTTCTCATATAATCTTTCAATAACCTCTTTTCTGAGAGACTCATAGGTTATAAAATCGACTTTTCTATCATTCACCAATCTCTCTATAATCAATTTTCCCATTTTAAACACCACATCTTTTATGCAATTATGGTGGGTCGCAAAATCTACATTCTATTATTTATAATCACATTCAAAGTATAATATGATACTTTTGCCTGTCTAAAATTCTACAATTCTCTATAACTAATTTCTATATCTTTTCACTCAATCTCTTCCAAATTTTAAGTTTTAAGACTCAATGATTGGGTTTTAAGTCTACTGTCTTTTCTTATATATCTTTTTAGTTTCTAAACACCATCTTATAAGACACTATTTTCGTTCTTGAAATTTACTTTTAGTTATTTCTATGACATTTATATAACAACGTTTTCACATTTATCTTACTTTTGACCTAACTTTTTTATTATTTCTATAACCTTTTCACATTATCTACTTTAATCTACTTTCTATTATTTTTATAACAAATTTCACTTTATCTACTTTTAATCTACATTCTATTATTTCAATAACTTTTTCCCTATATAATCAAGTTTTTCTAAAGCATTTCAATTGATTCTAAAATTTACTTTCCTATCATATCTATAACCTTCTAGAACCTCTATCAAATTCATATAGAATTTAATGGCAATTTTTCTGGTCCTAAAATTACTAATCATTTCTATAATCATTATATAAAACATCTTTTTCATTATCCTGATCCTACTTCAAGAAAGACTATTTCCAATGGTCCTAAAATATATTTTTAATATTTTATGTCTAAACAATTTATCTGTAAAACACTTTTATTTTAGCTATATAAATTTTACGAATTCTCTTATAAGTCTAAACACTTTCTAAGGCAATTATTCAGCCCTAAAAATCTACTTTAACGTCTTATACATGTTCTTAACACCATTTAAGACACTTTGTTCAGTCCTATAAATCTACTTAACCTCTATACATTCTAAACACCATCTTCTAAGACACTTTTTTATTCAGCCCTGAAATCTATTTAACCTTATTAGTTCTAGACACCTTTCTAAGGGTAATTTACTAGCCTCTAAAATCTACTTAACCTTTTATACGTTCAAAGTACCCTTCTACAAAGCTAATTCTTTATTCAGCCACAAATTCTACTTTAACATCTTATACGTTTTAAAACATCACTTTTAAGACAATTTATTCAGCCATGTTCTACATAACCTCTTATGTAGTTCTAAACACATTCTTCTAAGACACTTTATTCATCCCTATAATCTACTTAACCTCTTATAAGTTCTAAACACCTTCGTCTAAGACACTTTATTCAGCCCTATAATCTACGTAACACCTTAAACGTTCTAAACAACATCTTTTAAGACACTTTAATCAGCCCTAAAATCTACTTAACCTCTTTTACGTTTTAAACACCTTCTTCTATAGCACTTTATGTAGCCCTAAAATCTATTTAACATCTTATAAATCCTAAACACCATCTTCTAAGACACTTTACTCAGCCCTAAAATCTACTTAACCTCTTTATACGTTCTAAACACCTTCTTCTAAGACAATTTATTCAGCCCTATAATCTACGTTGCACCTTATACGTTCTAAACACAATCTTCTAAGACACTTTATTCAGCCCAATAATCTACTTAAACATCATCTTCTAAGACACTAAAATCATAAAATCAATTATCATTCACTTCTATAATCCCTTTACACTTTCTAAAAATTATATTTTAAAACACTTTGTTCGGTTCTAAAATCTATTATTTGCAATTTCTATAGCCTCTCTTTAAAGTTTTATGCAACCTACAAAAGTTAATTTTTTTTCAGTCATGTACAAAACGATTATTCTTATATTTTCTTAACTTTGAATCATTCAATTTTAATATTTTAATGTTATATAATATTTTTCTTCGACTATTGTCTCTCTCTTTCTCTTTTTCTCTCTCTCTATAATATATATTATTATATATATATTATTATATATATATATTCTAATATTATCATATTATATGCCAAAGTGTTAAAATACGTATATATATACACATATATATACATATATATATATATATTTCCTAATTATATTATTTTATATATATATTTATCTATATACATATACATATATATATATATATTAATATATACAAATATATATATTTAAAATAATAATATTTAATAATGTAGTAATATATATATATATATATATATATATATATATATATATATATATATATATATATATATATATATATATATATATATATATATATATATATATATATATATATATAT
>JABUQX010144935.1:0-14629 GCA_015478945.1 Trachelipus rathkii | reverse complement strand
TAACTAATAACTAATAATAATAATAATAATAATAATAATAATAATAATAATAATAATAATAATAATAATAAACCAACCTGATAGAACTATGTGTACACAAATGAGGGATCATGGACCAATACTTGGAGAAACCCACCATTGCTACTCTGACACTGCTTCACAAAATCGATCACCTCATCCTTATTAAGTTTTTCTAACTGACCAAGAAGATCGAGTGCTGTCAGACCCCAATAAATTCCAGACATTCGAAAATGTTCAGTCATTGTATATTCTTTAATAATAATAATAATAATAATAATAATAATAATAATAATAATAATAATAATAATAATAATAATAATAATAATAATAATAATAATAATAATAATAATAACACAGGCCTGCAATGGAAAAATTTTTTCTATGAAATTGTCTTATTTCCATGTATTTTGGTGTGCTGAATTCGAAAATAACATCCATTTCCCTCCATCACGTAAGGTTTTTTCACAAATCACGTGTAATCATTTTCTTAGTTATTTTCTCTTGCTGTCTTTACAAGGCTGTGTTTACACTGTTTGGTAGTAAATGTTACCCACAAATATTAAACAAGAAGGTCAAGAACCTGTCATATATATATATATATATATATATATATATATAAATATATATATATATATATATATATATATATATATATATATATATATATATATATATATATAATATATATATATATATATATATATATATATATATATATATATATATATATATATATATATATATATATATAATGCGTCCTGTTGATCATGGTCCTGATGTCCCTGTACCAACTCCACCAAGTTCGTTAGATGATTTTGCGACATCTTATGATACTGACACTGAAGGGAGCAGTTCTGGTGAAGAGTTTAGTGGTTATAACAACGAACCTCAATTGTTTACATAACCAGAATTAAATGATCTTGTGAGGGATTTAGATCTACCGAAGGAGTCAGCCGAATTGTTAGGCTCAAGGTTGAAGGGAAAAAATTTATTAGCACCAGGTACATCATTTTCATGGTATAGAAAAAGAGAAAGAGATTTTCTTCAATACTTTTCTCAAGAAGATGAACTAGTATTCTGCAATGATATCACTGGGCTGTTAAGTATGTTCAATGTAAACTATGATGTAAAGGAGTGGAGGTTGTTTATTGATTCGTCCAAACAAAGTCTAAAGGCGGTCCTCCTTCATATTGGCAATAAGTTTGCCTCAGTACCAGTTGCTCATTCTGTTTATTTGAAAGAACGTTACGAGAATCTGAGTATGATTTTGTAAAAGTTAAAATACAAGGACCATGAGTGGACTATATGTGGAGATTTGAAAGTGATTTCCATGCTTCTAGGACAGCAAGGCGGGTACACCAAATACCCTTGTTTCTTGTGTGAGTGGGACAGTCGAAACAAAGCCCAGCATTGGATACAAAAGGAGTGGACGAGGAGATCTGGGTTTGAAATTGAAATAAAGAACGTAGTGAAAGAAAACCTTGTGGACCCAAAGAACGTACTCCTGCCTCCACTTCACATCAAACTTGGCATAATGAAGCAGTTTACAAAAGCTCTCTCTAAGGAAGGGGAATGTTTCAAATACCTAAGGGACAAATTCCCTGCATTATCCGATGCAAAAATTAAAGAGGGCGTATTTGTTGGTCCTGATTGAAAACTAATGAAAGATCCACAGTTTGAAACGAAAATGGATGTTGAAGGAAAAGTTGCATGGCTGTCATTCAAGGAAGTAGTAAGTAAGTTTCTTGGAAACAATAAAGACACAAATTTCAAGACAATCGTCTAAGATATGCTACAAAATTTGAGAGAACTGGGGTGTTCGATGAGCCTTAAGCTGCACTTTCTTCATTCTCATTTGGACTACTTTCCAGAAAATCTAGGAGCTGTTAGCGAAGAGCAAGGCGAGCGCTTCCACCAAGATGTGAAAGAAATGGAGAGGAGGTACCAGGGTCGCTGGAATACTAGTATGATAGTGGACTACTGCTGGGGTTTGCTTCGAGAAACTGAAGTAGCAACATATAAAAGGAAAAGTCAGAAAAGAAGCTTTCAAAATCAGCGAAAACGCCACTATGCAGCTGAGTAAGGTCGACTTTAAATTTGCGCCCTGCTATTAATTTGTAAGTTTCATTTTCATATATTTGTTTTACACATATTTTTCACCTTATATACCTATTTACTTTCAAATTTAAATAAATGTGTTTCAATTTAAAACACTTTTAATTAACCATAAATGATAAGTATTTACTGTTTTTCCTTCATGATTTGTCATTGAGTTTTGTGAAAAATCCTTACGTGGTAGAGAGCAACTGCTGTCATATTTGGATTCAGCACATCAAAAAACATAAAGTTCAACAGTTAAACTAAAAACAATTTTGCAAAAGTGAAAAAATGCAGGCCTGTGTAATTAATGAATAATACAGAAATATTGTGAGAGTAAAAATAGAAAATACTGTTTGATGACCATTATATCTTAAAGATGTAAGAAGCATATTAAGATTATGAGTTGACAAAAATATTACATAACATGAGTAAATAATTTTTTATCACTAGATTTCTCTAAAATATCTCAATGTTGATACTATAAAAAATATATTTTTACATCTGCACGTTATATGAATACCAGACTCAATATACGATATTTTTAATTCTAAAGCTAATGAATTATATATATATAAATATATATATCTTCTTCTTCTTCTTCATCTTCCTTATATTTTCCCAAGAATGGGAGTAAGGTGCGCGACGGGCATCGGAAAAGAAAAGCAGTAGAAGAACATGACACAAGTCGAAAAGAAAGCCCATTAATTAGTGGGAACTCATCGCAGTCAGAAAATCCACCCTAAAGCTTCATGGGACAGCGATGGACCCTCACTATGGTAGATCGTCAATGTAAGGGTTCATCCCTTGGCCCAGGTGGGCCACAAGCACACCACCACACACTATTCACTCCTGTTATACACCTTCTTCTCGCCTCTACCAAACTCACATTCCTTCAAACATTCGTTTACTGACTCAATCCACTTTTTCTTCGGTCTCCCAGCCGGTCGGTTCCCAACACACTCGCCACTATACATCCGCTTAACCAACCGACTATCATTCATCCTTTCCATATGACCAAACCATCTCAACATACTTTCATTTATTCTCTCATTTACCCCTTTCTTCACACCACACCACTCTCTAATACGTTCATTCCTCACTTTATCAATTCTTCTCACACCTAGCACACCCCTAAGATTGTCCATATCTGAACACATTGAACTTCTTAGGGATCTATACTTCTTTCCAGACCATAGCCTCACTACTATACAACAGCACTAATAACACACCCTAACATAGAACACTATCGAACTCAAGACTTAGTCCCTTTACATTCAAAAACGATTTAATTGCACCAGCCACCTTCCTGCCATTCACAACTTTCCTACTACACTCTGCATCGTCCGTTCCCTATTCATCCAGCATATACCCTAAATATTTAAACTCAAGACACTTGTTCCAGCTGCTCACCATCTAACATAACTTCACACTGAGGAGTGTCCTCACTCACAACCATAACCTTACTCTTATCCACGTTACTTTCAAGACCCTCCTTTACACACCCTGCCAAATTTCTCTACTTTCAAACCCTCTTCAGATTCACCACACAGAACCAAATCACTGTAATATAATAGGGGCACCCTCCACCCATCTCCATTCTCCACCATTCAGTAACACCATTAACTGCCACATCCCCACCCTGAATTCTTTCATAAATCCATCATAAGCCAAATTGAATAAACTGTGATATAATGACAACCCTGTCTTACTCCGCTATTAATCCTAAACCACTCACCATGGGACACCTCACATTTATTCTTACACACGCTTCAATTATCGTCATACACATTTTTGATTCCATTCATGAAGCCTACCACCAACACCATATATCACTAACACCTGCCATAAACCTCCTATTAACTCTATCATACGCCCGTTGAAATCCATAAAACCCAAATACAATTTAATTCTTCTTCCTCATTTGTTTCAATGCAAAGATTTGATCCACACATCCTCAATATTCTAAACGCACCAGTTCCTTCACCAATCAGTCCTTCAGTCACCTGACGCACTCTTTCGACCAAATACCAGCATATACCTTACCTACAACACTCAAAAACTTATTCCCTTATAATTTCTACAGTTCCTTTCTCCCTTACCCTTATAAATATATATATATATATATATTATTATTATTATTATGCAGAATATATATATATATATATATATTATATTATATATATATATATATATATATATATTAAGTTATATATATATTATTATTATTATATATATTATATATATTATTATTATATATTATATATATAAATAAATATATATATATATATATATATATATATATATATATATATATTATATATATATATATATATATATATATATATATATATATTATATACATATATATAAATTATATATATAAAAAAATATAAATACAAATATAAATTATTAGTTTTTATTATATTATATATATATATATATATATATATATATATATATATATATATATATATATTATATAAATATATATATACATCTATACATCTATATTATATATCCTTTTATATATATATATATATATATATATATATATATATACATATATATATATACGGTATAATATATATATATATATAGTTAGCATATATATACATATATATATATATATATATATATATATATATATATATATATATATATATATATATATATATATATATTATATATATAGAGGTATAAGAAAAATATATATATATATATATATATATATATATATATATATATATATATATATATATATATATATATATATATATATATATATATATATATATATATATATATATATATATATATATATATATATATATATATAGTATATATATATATATATATATATATATATATATATATATATATATGCGGATGATTTGGTTCTGTGTGGCGAATCTGAAGAGAGTTTGAGAGGATTGGTAGAGAGATTTGGCAGGGTGTGTAAAAGGAGGGGCTTGAAAGTTAACGTGGATAAGAGTAAGGTTATGGTTGTGAGTGAGGACACTCCTCAGTGTGAAGTTATGTTAGATGGTGAGCAGCTGGAACAAGTGTCGGAGTTTAAATATTTAGGGTATATGTTGGATGAGAAGGGAACGGATGATGCAGAGTGTAGTAGGAAAGTTGTGAAAGGCAGGAAGGTGGCTGGTGCAATTAAATCGTTGGTGAATGTAAAGGGACTAAGTCTTGAGTGTGCTAGAGTCTTACATGAGGGTATGTTGTTACCTGTGTTATTGTATAGTAGTGAGACTATGGTCTGGAATAAGAAGTATAGATCTAAAGTTCAATGTGTTCAGATGGACAATCTTAAGGGAGTGCTAGGTGTGAGAAGAATTGATAAAATGAGGAATGAACTTATTAGAGAGTTGTGTGGTGTGAAGAAAGGGGTAAATGAGAGAATAAATGAAAGTATGTTGAGATGGTTTGGTCATATGGAAAGGATGAATGATAGTCGGTTGGTTAAGCGGATGTATAGGCGAGCAAGGGAACCGAATCGGGTTGGGAGACCGAAGAAAAAGTGGATTGAGTCAGTAAGTGAATGTTTGAAGGAGTGAAATTAATGGTACTGAGGAGGCGGTAAGGCTGGGCTTTCTTTTCGACTTTTGTCATGTTCTTCTACTGGTTATGGTTCCGATGCTTCACGCACCTTACTCCCATTCTTGGGAAAATAGAAGGTAGATAAAGAAGAAGAATATATATATATATATATATATCTAGCTCCTATATTCAGATTGAGGGTGAGGTGCGTATCATACACCGAACATAAAAATATTAAAAGAATATGATGCAAGTTGAAAAGAAAGCCCCCTCCCCCCACTTACACACCCTTTACACCTTTACACCCTTACCCCTTTACACCCTTAAGTGAGAACTCGTCAAAGCCAGAAAAATCCACCCTAAGGTTTCACGAGACTGCGACAGACCCTCACTGTGGCATCTCGTCAATGTTGGGTTCATCCCCTGGGCAAGGCCCACAACCATACCCCCTCACAAAACCCCGCCATTCACTCCTATTATGCACCTTTTTTTTTGCCACTGCCAAACTCACATTCCTCTCCTTCAGGCATTCCTTTACTGACTCTATCCACTTTTTTTTTTCAGTCTCCAAGACAGTCGATTCCCAGCACACTCATCACTATACATCCTCTTAACCAACAAACTGTCATCCATCCTTTCCATATGACCAAACCATCTCAATGTACTCTCGTTTATTCTCGCATTTACTCCTTTCTTCACCCCACACAACTCCCTTTATGTATTCATTATATATATATATATATATATATATATATATATATATATATATATATATATATATATATATATATACATATATATATATATATATATATATATATATATATATATATATATATTATTGTTATTACATATAATATATATATAAAAAGGTATAAAGAAAGGGGGCAGTAAGGCTGCGTTATCCTTTCAACTTGTGTCATATTCTTCTCACTACTGTTCTGTTTCCAGTACATGTGTCGGGGAAGAATGTGTGGTGATATATATATAACTTCGCACATATAGCACATATATATATATATATATATATATATATATATATATATATATATGAGTATATACCGTTTATATATTCTATATATATATATATATATATATATATATATATATATATATATATATATATATATATATATATATATATATAGTGCTGTTACATAAAAAAGAGACCATTTTTTTTTTTTTTTGCCTATAATTATTAAACTATTTTACATATCAGACTTTTATAATCATTTCCTGCAATGGCTAGTCCTAGGCTATATAGCCCTGTAAAATTATTTGTTTTGCTTGAAAACTTTGGAAATTATTTGACCCCAAAGTGGTAAACAAAAAAAGACCACAATTCATAAAAAAAGACCATGTAACTTAAAAAAAAGACCACCTTCAAAAACTCCCTTTAGAGTGCCCATATGTATTATTTCGCATATACATATGTTTGAAGGTCTCAATTACTAGATATTAATAAAAAAAATAAAAAAAAAAAAAAAAAATAGTTAAATTTAATAAAAAAATTTTTTTTTTTACCTCAGATTTCTTGAGCTCTTCTGATGGAATGTATAAGGGAATGTGCCAGTGCCGGATAACCCCCCTCCCTCCTAGAATAGGTTGACATGTTCTACACCCCTCCTTGAATTGGTTTAAATCCCCTACACCCCCTCCTTGAATAGGTTTTAACAAATATGACTATTTGTATTTTTTTTGAAATTGCTCCCAGCGCATGCTTGTTTGTTGCATGGTCTGGTTGTCAATTTTAATTGATTTTCCTGCTGCCAAAGTATTCTCTATTGGCCCAAAGAATATTTGGGAAGCAGGGACAGTTTCTGGGACCACAGACTTTTTAACACAGAATCGTCCATCACCTAGAAAACTGAGGAAATGGAATGATACAGTGCTAATGTCTTCCCCTTCATCGTGGGAAAATACATGTTGCAACCTGCCAAGGTAATACTTGGTAGGTTTGTCAAAGTTGACAGCAAAGACCTTGTCTTGGATAGTCTCTCTCCAGTCAACTCTGTTTAAGAGGGTCTTAACTTGTAACATGGAGTTCAATCTTTTAAGAAAATTCTTTTAGGTATGCTTCTGGCATAATTCCAGATTGCCACTAAAGAATTTTCTTAAAAAATTTAACTTAACTTAACTTTTCTAAACTTAGAAATTTTTTTGAACTTAGAAATTTTTTTCAGAAAATATGAACTGATTCAAATATAGAACTTTCCCCAAAGACCTTGTCTTGGATAGTCTCTCTCCAGTCAACTCTGTTTAAGAGGGTCTTAACTTGTAACATGGAGTTCAACAATTCTTGGCTATCATTTTCAAAAACATCAGTCCACAAATCTTCTTCTTTTTCATGTATTTAGTAATAATATGCCATGAAATAATTGATTTCTGACCCAGTCTGCAGGAATCGTTGAAAGATCTGTCGCCTGTGAGGAATAGATGATCAGTGGTGCCAGATGTTCACCCGCAGCATTACAGGCCGCCAAAACAGTGATGTTTTCGAGACCTGAACCTGCTAGAACTCTGACCACTTTCTGTCCAATAACTGAAACTGTCTCCATGTTACTAGGGTCCATTGGGTCCATTTATTTTTTAAACTTATAAATTTAATTATAAGGTGGTTAATGCTAGGAAAGAAGGAATATATATACCCGTCGGGCGGGGTGACTTGGACCACTTTAGTTATAACTTCGTCTCCCGACTTTCCCCTAATGCACTTTTTGGAATTTTTTTTTTTGAAAATAAAGGCCCTATAGTAGGTCATAAGCACAAAAAATAATAATAATGTAATTCTAATAATAATAGTTTTATTAAATTTTAAATAAAGCTAATTCAGACTCACCTTGGAGGGGTGAATCGGACCACCATTGAGGGGTGAATCTGACCATCTGTTTAAATTATTCTTTTACATATAAATTCAATTTTATATTTTAATTTTTACTTAATATAATAATTTTTTATCATATTAAAATTAGTAATAAGTAATAAAAATGTCAATAATGATACATAAAATAAGAATAAAAATGTGGTGGTCCGATTCACCCCTCTCCGGGGACAAATTTTGACACTTTTTGGAATTTGTATTTTTCATATAAATTTCATTTTTTATTTTAATTTTTACTTAATATAAGTAACTATTTATTATATTAAAAATTAATTATACGTAATAAAAATGTCAATATTTAGAGTGGACCGAATCACCCCTCTAAAAAAGGTGGGCCCAGTCACCCCGCCCGACGCTATATATATATATATATATATATATATATATATATATATATAATATATATATATATATATATATATATATATATATATATATATATATATATATATATATATATATATATAAAGTAAAAAAGTACAAAAATTGGGTGGTCTTTTTTTATGTAACTGGTCTTTTTTTTAATTTTTTTTTTTTTTTTTTTTTTTCATCCCACACTAACATGAAAAAAACAACCTTACAGCATGTTGACAGGAGTTGTAGAGCACATGCCTGCAAATTTTCAAAAAATTTGAAAGTGGTCTTTTTTTTATGTTACATGGTCTTTTTTTAACACCCCAGTTCGACGGTCCCTGTGTGTTGATGGGCTGCATAAAATTTCACAAAATTTGTTGTGGGATGAGATCAAGGATGGGACTAACATAAATTAATTACATATGGTAATAATTTCTAGGTTTCTTAATACAACTAACGATGGAAAACCCCCAAAAAACTCAACCAAAATGGGTCCAAAAATTGTGAAATTTTGAAAATTTTAAAAAATTTCCCAAAAATCAAAAAATTGATTTCAAACCATTATAACACTTTTTTCCAATCATATTCAATCGGGATAATGGGCTCTCCAAATTTTTTTGTTCTAGACCTCATATATGCTGAGATACGGGCTGGTCTTTTTTTTATGTAACTAAAATGGGTGGTCTCATTTTATAACAGCACTATATATATATATATATATATATATATATATATATATATATATATATATATATATATATATATATATATATATATATATATATATATATATATATATATAAACTCTATATATATATATAATATATAGTATATATATATATATATATATATATATATATATATAATACACAAGACATTTTCAGTAATACTTATCCAATACTCATTCATATCTACCCTACTCCCTGCAGTCACACATATAATTAACAAAATAAGTAGATAATTCAAAGTCACTTTGAGATGAATTGTAGAATACAAAGAAATTTTCTCCTCAACGTACGTAGTCATCTTTTTTTTTGCTATAATTTATAATGTATTCTGCATGCTTTTGATTTAGCAATGTTTTTGGATGCGCGTCTGTGATTTCTACATCTTTTGGATGACTTCCCTGGTTAAATAAAATTAATAATTAACAGCAGCAGAAATAATAAAAATAATAATAATAATAATAATTTCATTTAATGGGAAAAAATAATTAAAAAAAAATATAAAATAGGTCTAATGTAATAAATTTAATTTTATAAATTAAAATTTTTAAACAAAATTCCAATTAGTTATTTAGGTTTATACAAAGGAATCCAAAAAAAATGCTAAATAAAAGTAAAACGATTAAAAAAAAAAAAAAATTTACACTAACAGTAGGCTATTGTAATAATATAAATGGTATTGAGATACGATATTAATTACTGACAAAAAATATCCAAAGAATGGTCAATGACACTTAAATGATAAATAAATGAATATATAAAACTTATTAACTTACCATTATAAAATTTATGATGAAACCGCGGTACGAAAACCCGGAAACAAAATAGTAAGAAATGAATAACACCTTTTAACAAGATTTCAGGACTTCAAAACAGTAAAATGCAATTTTTAATTTTTTTTTTTTTTTTTAAGAAATCTGTAAAATATTTAGGTAAATTATATTAATATCATTCAATATGGATTTGTTTAAACTTTGAAGATTTGTTATCAACTTTATAAAAAATATATACCGTACTGGTAACATTAAAAATGTATGAATAGTCGGATAATATAAAAAATATAGCTATAACATTAAAAATGTATGAAAAATAATCGGATAACAAAAAATATATAACATTAAAAATGTATGAAAAATAATCAGATTAATAAAAATATATATAAACATTAAAAATCTTTTACAAACTTAAACACAACATAAAAATACCTAGTATAACATTAAAAACTGCATGAAAAATAATTGGATAGGCCTAATATAAAAAAAATAGGCATTTATATATATTTAAACGGAGCTTCGTTCGTATGTACGTATAGCTGAAATGAATGTGTGACGTCATACTGTGACGTGGGTTTGCGTAACTGATGTATCTCTGACGTCACACTGCGTATGCTACAGTATATGTGGGATATATATATATATATATATTCGTATATTTGTATAAGATATATATATATATATATATATATATATATATATATATATATATATATATATATATATATATATATATATATTCGTATGTTGGTATAGTATTTTGGAATCTGACAATATATGCAAAAAAGCGTTATGAAACTGGCAACCTGACAGACAAGGGAATAGACTATGCCAAATAATATTTTTTTCATTTTTAAGTTATCTTGTTTAAGTGTACATGTCTTTTGAAGACTAATAATTATAATGTATATTTTAATGATTAAAGTGCTTTTTTGGCTTTTTTTGCAATCTAACAATTTAAGCTTGGAACAAAAAAGTTTTATACAATCTGCTATTTCATGTGATGGTTTACTAAACAACGAGAGAAAGTTAACTTTTATTGTAGGTGATGGAAATCATATTTTTCGCAGAAAAAAATTTATCGCTTCCTGATAGAAGAGATGAATGATTTTAAATTTTTTAAGAAGCCCTGCAAAAATTTCAAACTTATTGAGGTAATATTTAAACTATATATATATATATATATATATATATATATATATATATATATATATATATATATATATATATATATATATATATATATATATATATATATATATATATATATGTACATATATATATATATATGCCAACCAAAAAACTAAGACAAAGGCCATATCATCTTCGTCAGCTAATAAACAGTCTATTAGTAAAAGTTAGGGCTAGTTTTACAGCATAGTGGATCAGTAAAGTTTAGGGTTACTTTTACGGAACTGAGTCAACGAGCCCCCTAAAATGGAGTATTTACCCTTTTAGGGGGTTCGAGGCACTGTATAGTGGACGTTTCACTCTTCTGGAGGATGGCCGAGAACCTCCCGCGACACCCAAAGACCAAGGAGCGGGGGTTCCGGAGACCGGAGGGGGATTATCCCCCGTAGTCCACCCAGAGGCCGAGAAACCCCGACTCCTGACATCGGGGCGGACTACCCATGGGTCGCAGATATACCCAAAACACAAATCCCAAAAATGAGTTTTTGGGACATTTATTAGCAAAAATCTATTCGTATCTATAAATCTCAAAACCATTTGGGACATTTGATTTTACTATATATATATATATATATATATATATATATATATATATATATATATATATATATATATATATATATATATATATATATATATATATATTTATATATATATATATATATGACGCAAGGACGCATAAGCGTAAATTACGCAACTTCTGACGTCACAGTCAAACGTGACCCATGAAGAGTCTGACGTTGGACTATGACGTCACGCGCTTCAGGTATATCTACATACGAACGAAGCTCCTTTTGAATGTAAATCTTTCCCAAAAAATATAACTAAAATATTAATTAAAACAATCAGATAATCTTTCATTATAATAATTAATAAAACAAAAATAGAGCTTATTAATTTATAAAGCATTTATTTATCATATTCTGTAGATACAATAGTGCAAACCAATATCAATAACTTGTCAATAATCTTACATATTATACACAAAGTCTATAGCATATATGTTCAGAATAAAGTACATAACACTGAATACACACACACCAAAGAATCATATATAGTTATATCAACCCAAATAACTAGGCCTACTATACCCAAGAACCCACCAATTTGGCTTAGAATAAAATATACTTCATAATACTCAAACCACTATAATGCTATCCAATCCTTTCTTAAATGTTGCAATCAAGTCACACTCAACAACCTCCTGTGGCAAACCATTCCAAAATTAACAAACCCTATTACTGAATGAATGCTTTTCATATCAAGATGTAAGAATTAATTTTCCTACTGTACCCTTTGGTCTTCCTATCCATTTTCTACTTCTTCATGAAGAATTTATTAGTCTGTATAATCAATGGTGTATTATTTTGTACTTGTATCATGTCCCCTCTTAGAAATTGCCTTTTCTACAGAAAACATTCCTAACTCCTTCAGCCTCTCCTCATAGATCTAACCTTCAAACCAAAAATCATTCTTGTTGCTCTACATTGAACTTTCTCGAGCATTCCAACTTCCTTTCTTAGGTATCTTGGCTCAAACCTGAGCAATAATACTCTAATGCTGACTCCAACATAGATATTATAGAGTTCACTTATAACTTCCTTACTCTTGTAAATGACATTGCAATTTTATTATACCTAGCATATTATTAGCTTTATTCCTTGATTCCAAACACCGATTAGCCACTTCAAATTACTACTATACCCTCTCCCTGTAGCTGTCAGTGGCCTTCAGTTAAAAACAACGACCTGTCAGTGGGACCCATCGAGAAAGATCCTTGGGTTACAAGTGGCTTAGCTGACCAAAATCTGCTGGCTGGCCAGGCCTATCGCGGATACCGGGAAGTTTTCCCACTAGTAGCAAAGCACGCTACCAATGCTTGCCGCGAACGCCCTGAGCACCTAACGAGCATACCACAAATGTACTCATTAACATCTGAGTGGGACGAAGCTAGAGTTAATAGATACACTAAGATCTCTCATTCACCTAGTCTGAACCTGGTTCTCTTCGCTATAGGTTAGCACTTGAGTCAGGGAGCACCACTTATAATCACAATTCCAATTTTTTCTTGGTCCACAGACCGCCAATAATCCCATTCATATCATAGTTAAAACTTTTATTTAAGTAACCTAGGTAAAGAACCTAACACTTTTTACTGTTAAAATTCATTTGCCACTTATCCACCACCCAAGAAGTTTATCATGATCATTTTGAATCCTTATACATCCATCACTATTCCTTACTGGTGTATCATCTTAATCATTTATATATGTTGAGGAACAATAGTACTCCAAGCACTGAACACTGTGGGATACCATTTCAATATTTCATGATGACTTATGCCATTTTGTTAAAATATACCGTTTTTACCCAAACCACTTTTAATCCAACCATGTGACCAATCCACCTATACTATTACAATAACTTCTTCATCAGCCTAATGTGGGGAAATCAAAAGCTTTGCTGAAGTCTAAATACATAATATGATCTCCTCAGTCAATGCAGTCAGTACGTATTCCATAAATTCTAAAAGGTTTGTCTGATGACCTACCCTTTCTGAAAACAATATCTTGTTATCTTCCAAATATTTCTATGACCTTTCAATAACTTTTCCAAAGCTTTTACAAACCAGAGATGCTAAGCAACTGGCCTATGATTTTCAAATGTTCTATCCTACCTTTCTTATAGATAAAGATAGTGGATGAATAGAACATGGCTTAAGGCATTTTTTATAAAATTTGCTTAAGCTGTAAGAGCTACGAAAGTTGCATTTTTTAGCGCAAACAAATCAATCAGCTGTTGCGTGATGAGAGTTATATGGTTAGAGAAAATTAATATGAACAACAAAACAATAAGAAAAATGTCTAAAAATACCTAGTGAAGAATTGTGGTAATTATTTAGAGAAAGGGTTCTAAACAGTATTTTTATAAAAATCATAGTATAGACTCTGAAGTATGCACGAAAACGAAAGCGCTTCTAATGATAAATGCGAAAACGGTTAAACACCTCACCTTATAAATCGAACGAAGGCTTA
>JABUQX010144934.1:0-10344 GCA_015478945.1 Trachelipus rathkii | reverse complement strand
ATATATATATATAGAAAGTAATCACATTCCTATACAAAAATATTATTTACGTAAAACATATAATGTATAATAATAATGTAAATAAAAGTAATCATAGTTATAATGAAACAGGGCTTTGTAGAGTAGATCCATCTCGGTTAGGTTTGGGCATACTGTATCAAGATCCATGTAATAGGTTTACGATATATATGACTATCAAGAGAGTATTAGGTTTAGATGTACAGCATTGATGACCCATTGAAGCTAGGCTTTGTATTTAGGGCCTTCTAGTTCAGGATTACATGTTTGCTAATATAATGATTCTGTGTGTACTAACAAAACTTATCATAACCTGAACTAGAAAGGCTGTAAACCAAAACCTAACCTGCATGGATTGTCGATGTTGTATACCTAAACCTAACCTACATGGATCATTGATGCTGTAAACCTAAACCTAACCTAGATGGATCTCTCTCTCTCTCTCTCTCTCTCTCTCTCTCTCTTCTCCCTCTCTCTCCTCTCTCTCTCTCTCTCTCTCTCTCTCTCTCTCTCTCTCTCTCTCTCTCTCTCTCTCTCTCTCTCCCTCTCTCTCTCTCTCTCTCTCTCTCTCTCTCTCTCTCTCTCTCTCTCTCTCTCTCTTCTCTTCTCTCTCTCTCCTCCTCTCTCAAAAAAATCTCTCACAGCTTTATTATATCATTTTTAATTCTATTTTTTTTTCTTACCATTGTTATATTAATTTTTACAATTTTTTAATATATAGCTATATATTGTATCTAAAAAAAAAAAAAAATCTGCCAAATTTTTTAAAGATCAAAGTTTAAACTATGGTTTAATAAGATCTCTGTTGACTATATTCTTCCCTTTCCTCATGCTTCTATAGTAGCCTAATTTGTAGCATGCAATTAAATGGCGTTCCAGTCGGTTCGACTATAAGACTATAACAAAAGCCTATGAGAATTTTAACAACTTTGAAAGGCTTAACTACTTTTTTTCCTAAAGACATCAGTCATTTTCATTTTTTTTAGTCATTATTATTTTTTTAGTCTATCCTGTGATTTTTATAAAAATCGGCCTTGAAGTCGTTCTGCCCTACTTTGACCCAAAAAAAAAAATTAAATAAGGGTGGTTAAACCAGATTTAAAATAGGTTTTCTTAACTTATATATATATATATATATATATATATATATATATATATATATATATATATATATATATATATATATATATATATATATATATATATATATATATATATATATATATATATATATATATATATATAAAAAGTATAAAATTATGAAAAATAGGTAATAAAACTAATGTGTATAATTTTAGAACTAACATATAAATAATTTTTAACCTTGGTGTTAAACCAATTCTACCATAAATCACAATAAATAGGCTAAAGAAAACATTTGTATCAAATTTACTTACTTGATTTACTTGATTTAGTTTTCGTTGAGGCCACCTGCTAGGGCAATTTTGCAACTGTTCATAGAACAAAGTTTACCCTATAACTTTGATAGAACCTCCTCAAATAAAACTTAAGAGTAGACCTACCCTAGCCTAAAAATACGAGTTGGCAATATTTATTTAAATGGATCATAGTCACGAACACGTGATGAATTTAAGATCGATACATTATTAGATTGTGATCAATATAAAAATTACAAAAATATTTTGACAAATACCAAAAATTTAAAATATATATAAAGAAAAGTTTTTGCTTTGAGTTAGAAATATTCGATCATTTCAAAATTAAATTAAAGAAATAAGTAAGCATAGTTTATCATCTGGCAACAATGAATAAAATGGATCATAGTCATGGACATGTGTTAATTTAAAATTATGAATTTTATTAATATATATATATATATATATATATATATATATATATATATATATATATATATATATATATATATATATATATATATATATATATATATATATATATATATATATATATATGAAAATACGAGTTGGCAGTTATTTAAATGGGTCATAGTCACGAACACGTGCTGAATTCAAGATTGATATAAATTACAATTTTTTTGACTAAAATCAAAAACTTTAAATTTTCCTACCTGTTATAAGATCATGCAGATGATCGTTTTTATTTTTTTTTTATTATTATTTAAAATTAAACTAACCAATCAGAATGCAGTTCCTTAAACCGGCAGAGTTCTTGACCAAAACCGGGAAAGGGAACGGGCAGTCTGAACACTACCTTTGATTGAGAAGGCAGGGCACTGACCCTGTCTTTGAGACTTATATAAGTTAAATATAAGATAAAACATTGTGATTTTTATATTAAGAGTGGGCTTATTAAATCAAGTTGGGAAGAACTTGAGTTCATTGGTCATACCTTTTTGTATACACTCGCATATAAAAGATTATAATATAATAAATTATATATAATAAAAGCCCCATTATGTGATCTTTCGTAAGGTTTCTTATTAAAGAAATAATTGATCGGGAATAATGTAAATAAAATACAAATAAAAAGAACTTTGAAGATTTAAGTAGGCATGGAGAAATACTCCCCACTTTGCAAATTGTTTCAAAAATTATATAATTAATGGAATCAAATAATAAATATCATTTGTGCATCGTTAAATAAACATTGCCATTGATTTCATAGAAAAGAAATTATGTAAAAAAGGGTTATGTATAAACAGAAAAGAAATCGCGATTTATCATCCAATTATTTATTAATATGTACCGGGGTAATTAAATTGATTGTGTCATAATAATTAAGGAGATCATCTGATGTACAGGGATTACCACAGTACACATGAAATGCAGTTATACCGTGTCGGTACACCAACAGCAGGAGAAGACCCTTGCAAAACCACATAAAAATTGTGTTGTGACTTGTGAGGGTTAAATCTTATAGAGGACGTTTAATTCAGAAAGGAATGTAAAAGTGCTGTCACTTCAGAAATGAACGGATTCAGAGAGGATTCGTGCAAGCCGATGCTGGACAGGAACAGTATGCAAACCAGTGAAGAATGTGCATCTGAGGGTCGAGAAAACATCGCAACCCACAAATACATGAAAGATTGAAAGACTGCAACTCATGCAGCAAAAACGGCAAGATGGGGGACCATCTCGCGTGATGCGAAAACCATGGGTGAAATTGGTACCTCCAATTCGTAACCGAGCCAGGACCATCACCAAAATGCGACTTCTCTGGCATGAAGATGACAAGTGGTAGAATGATGAGCTTGACAGTACGTAGCTTGGCGCCACGATTATCCTCCGCCCAACATTCCTACCATCACGAAAAGAAACAGTGACGAATGGTTATATAAAAATCAGGAAGGCATCCCAGTCGTAAACCAGGAGGAAGGTACTTCATTTTGTAGTATGTTAGAGGTTGCATGTTTAGCTTCCCTGTCAGCTCACTCATTCCTCGGAACCCCCACATGGGAAGGGACCCAACAGAATGTAATATTTTTCCTCTGCACATACAACGAGCAGAGGAATCTCTGGATGGTAGGGACCAAATGTTTTCTCGAAGACCGGTCAAGCAACTCCTGAAGGATGCTTCTGGAATCTGAGAATATGGTGTAATTACCCACTGATGGAAAATTGCTTATCCTGAGAACTCTATAGCTACCGCAACCAGTACGGCAGAGAATACTGACGAGTAAGGTAGTAGAGTGTGTGATACGGTAAAGTCGGGGAAAAACAGCCAAAGGTCCCACTCCCTCATCCGTTTTGGAGCCGTCAGTGTAGACAGCGGCCGAGTTCGTGTGAACTACCATAATAAATATATTATATTAAAATCAGAAACTATTAAAGATAAAATTAACGGCTCAGAAAATGTAACGTATAGTTATGAAAATATTAAAGATAATATTGATGATAAAAAATATTATTAAAGATTGATTAAGTAAGTGTAAGTAATTAATCTCTTAAAATATTCTGATAATACTAATCATGAAATAAAAAATACATTTTTTCCTCTATAATAAATGGAAAATAATTTTTTTGGAATATTCTAGTTATTTACAACCGCAAAATTATCCGATTTAATTAAAAAGTTATTTATGAAGGATTTGAAGCTAAAAATAAATACAAAATATGGTCCTCAATCATTGCTATTCTATGTCAAGAGAAGATGAAATTATTAATGTATTTCTTCCAAGATGGTTTGTGAATCTCTTGGGAGACAGTGAAAGTAAATTTTTTAAGGAAAATAAATTTCAAATGCAATATTTTTTTGGTGGAAAATATCATAATTTAAAATATATAAAATTCAATATTTTCGTGGAGAATATCATAATATAAATTTTAAACAATTCAATAACAAAAATCTTATACTGTATATAAAAAATTATATATAATGCAAATATCCTTTTATTACTCAATCAACTCCCAGTTTGTGATCTCACATATTTTCTTCCACATTTGCTTGTATTTATTTAACGTATTTTCACTTGTCTCAGTAACTTTCGGAGAACTTGAAATATTGCAAATCTCACACAGTAACTTTCAGAAAACTTGATATGTGGTATACCTGACTCAGTAACTTTCGGAAAACTAGATATATCGCATATCTCATTCAGTAATTTTCGGAAAACTAGAAATATCGCATATCTCACTCAGTAACTTTCGGAAAACTTGATATATCGCATATCTCACTCAGTAACTTTCGGAAAACTTGATAAATCGCATATCTCACTCAGTAACTTTCGGAAAACTTGATATATCGCATATCTCACCACATAATTAAAAAAGCTTAAATAATTTATAATGAACATTTAATGGATTCTTTCTTTTGGAATTCTTTACCTGTTGATATGCCTTTTCTAATTCATTGTTGAGATTTAATATTTTATCATAATTATTCCCTATCTCTTCATTGTTGTTATATTTTTCAATAATTTTCGTCATATATATTATTGGAGAATATATTAATGAAAGACTATGATTATGCTCAGTATATTGAGAATGATAAGGTTTATAATAATTGCTATTAAATTTGTATTTATATTTTTCACCAAAACAATTATTATTGTCAATTACAAACAGTTCTTCACATTTATAACATAAATTATAAAATTTTCTACTTGAATTATATCCATCGAAATATCTGCTCTAACATCATATTTAAAACAATAATAATCACTACTTTCAAAAATTTATTTTCTTCCATGACGAATAAAATATATTTCCATTTTTTAATTATAGATTTTTTTATTATAAATGGATTTTCGATTTTGTAATTTTCTATAAAACATTACGTAATTAGTAGGGAAACTGCTGAGCGAGTGTATTCCATCCCGTTGAAAGGGAGATAATGAGAAAGGAGGGTGAAAGTGCGGGCAACCCCGAGGAAATTGGAGGGTATTTTTGGTCACCCAATAACAAAGAAATCTGCTGAAAATATCCCATAATGGCCCTAAATAAAATTAAAGATATAAATTAAAGAATATGAAACATAGGTAATTTACATCTTTGATTTCAATATTTCGACGGCTATGTCGGAAACTATGTCTGAATCTGTTGTTTTGAGGCGGAGTACCCGGGTAGATGAGAATATAAACTTCTTCTCAAGGTAAGGTAGAGAGAGGACCAAGATGTCTGCTCAATACCTCAGTCTGGATATGCGTATATCTGCTAGAACTCAAAATACTGAAGCTCTTCGGAATGATTATTAATTCATAAGGGGGGATAATAAAAGAAGGGAAAACTATACGATTAAGAGTTTATAATATGGAGACTGTGAGTTAGCTCACAATTATGGCAAACTAGGTTGTAATGTACTCTAGTATGCAAATGATATATACCTTCAGAATATAACTGAATCAGATACTTATTATGTATGTGAGACATGGTTGGATTGTACAGGAAAACCAAAATTAATAAGAGACTGAAATAAACATAAGGAGACTTGCTGAGCAAGGTGAGTTATACATTGTTTGTGAAGAGACGGATGCAAAATATAAACTTTTCCTGAACTTAATAATGTCCGCTGCAAATGTTGCTTTCTTCTGAGACGAGTAGACCGTAATTGGCACGGTTCTTGTGTCTTACAATTGGTTCGGTATCAATAATACTAAAGGTAGTCGTCAACTTTGTATGAATCGGTGGAAGCCCCTACCTAACAGATAGGAGTTGCCTGCTCATCAATAGTAAAGTTGAGAGGTAGCTCCTAACTAGCACCTGAAAGAATAAGTAATAATGAACACATTACTCTTTCTCTGTAAAACGATAAAGTGCTAGCCTGTGATAATATTCAAAACATAAACATACCCTGTGTAGCTAAGCTATCCATGAGGGTGCTGGAATTTGGGGAATGGATACTGTTACTTCTGAATCTGTATGTATTTGCAATGGTGGCTTAAGTTAGTCACAAATGTTCCATATGAAGCACTATGTGACATATTAATAAGGTTACAAAGGGAATCTGATACCACAACAAAGCTTACATCTACAATGTGAATTGTCGTTGATGGATTTGCCCTGATGTAAAGATCCGAAAAATCAATTCAGAAAAAAACTAAAATACTTATTGATACTTTGATTAGACATTAAAACGTTCCAGAAAACATGGGGTTAGAGACATATAAATATAAAAACATAAACAAAATTAAAACATTCAATTTAACAAAACTGTGATCCATCCAATGGGGATGGATGATGATTGTATTAGGACATATAATAATGGAGCCATCAATAATGGTGATGGTTAGATCTCCATTATACCGTCACGGAATTGTCTCCCTCTTCTGATACAAGATCTTCTTTTATGAATCTCTGCAATCTTCGAGGTCTTTACCCTAATTTATACTATTTTGAACCTATTTTAATATTTTTAAGAAAAAAATCAATTTTCGATTTTTGATTTTTTTCAGATTTATGACGTCACACGAAATTAAATTGTAAACAAATTTTTTTTAAGCTCGATATAGTATTATTTTTGAAGTGATTTATTCAATCTATGTAAATCAAAATCTTAAAATAGGTCCTATAGTCTATGACACAATGAAACAGCAACGCTAAAGAGTGTTATGGACTTATGGGCTACAAGGTCAATAGTTTTTTGAAAATTGAAAAAAATATATTAAAAACTTCATAATATATATAGTTTTATTTTAATTTTTCATTTCTATTGAAGTTAAGTCACTTAAATATACAAAAAAATATAAACAAATATAGAAAAACAAAACAAATCAAAAAAATCAGTTGATTTTTTTTCATTTCATTATTTTAGTTCCATCCCTGATTTTGAACCTTATCTCTTATTCTTAACCGAAACTCCTGAAGGTGTTTGAGCGTTCTAACACCAAACCCTACTCTGCATGTTGATTCTTACCGTCTCTATCCTTAGTTTTCAGCCAAAGGTTCTTGTTATGCTTATGATGTTGAAATCATCATTCTTGGTGATTTCAACGTTCACCACCAATGGCTTTTCCTACAACTCTCAAGATAGACCTTTGAACTTGCCTACCACTTTTCTATCCTGACCTCGACATCAAGTACTTGGTGCAGCTCCCTGCTCGCATCCCAGGTCGTCCTTGAACCCAGCATTCTATACCTTTTCGTAACCTCTAATCCTTATTCTGTTACACTTTCCTCCTCCTCGTTCCTCTGATCACTTTCTTATCTAATATGTTTATAAATTCAAGTCTTCTCTTGCATGGAGGCGTCCATTCCATATTCTTTCCCTTCAACTAAACCTAACAAATATTGGTTTAACTCCTGCTTGTTCTCGTGCTATTCGTCACAGGGGCAACGCTGCCTTCAAACTCTAAGAGACCCACGCAACTTATATTTCCCCCCCGGAATCCCATAAAAACTTTTATTTTTCTGTAGAAAATGCAATAATCTTACTGGTTCCTCTTCCTCATGTCCTTTCAAGCAATTTCCAAAAAAAAAAATTTAACATTTATTTTCCTTCTTACACTTTTCCTCCTCCAGTATCTTCCGACACACCTTCCGCTAAAGCTGAACTCTTCTTCGTTCAAACCTTTGCTTCTAATTCCACCTTAGAGGATTCCAGAGCTATTCCTCCTCCTCCAACTCATGATTAATGAAGTAATTTCTTCTAAAGATGTTATTTTTGCTTTCTCTGAGCGTGGTAATTAGCATAGTTAAGGAAAACTCATCAAATATGTTCAGTACTTTTGAAATATTAAATAAGGTCAATGATCAAAAACTTGAGGAACTGCTCAATATAACACAGATTTTATCTTATGTCAAAACGAAGAAGTACTAAACAATTTTCAGAACGAACCTGATAAGAGTATGAAAAGATTACGTTCCAATGACGTTAATATTGAGTACACGAATGAGGTGGCGAGTTCACACTTTACAATGCTCTTGCAGTAGATCTTATAAACATGGCGAAACGAATATGAAAAGTAGTACGTGCATAAAAATTAATGGAAGTTTTAATGCGTCAAGCTGGGAAAGTGAGGTACACGGGAAAGTGTTGGAAAATGTTACAGAGAATGGAAGTAACTAATTAATGTATTAGGAAATAAAGAAGAGATTTTAGCAATGACAAAATTCCGTGAAAGGGAAAAAAGGAAAGAATGTTAACTTAAAACAAATTATTATTCGGCCATCTATTTTGATCCATAGTTCAGCATCTTCAGACTGAAATTTTGATATTAATTAAAAGCTAGGAATACTCTGTGAACCAAGACTTAAAAATGAATAACACTATCGAACAGAAATCTCAAGTCGGAGTCAGATAGTTCATCAGTTTCAGGAATTCTTTCGTGTGGTATCTTGTCAGGTGAAGATGAAGAAGCCAATGTTGAAAGGCAATGGGACCAACTGGAGCACGCAGAAAACCGATTGAAAAATGGCGGTCAAATCTTTTATCCTAAAATATTTCACGATGGTGCTTACACAGTTAAAGCTTTGCCTAACATTCAAGTTAGCGTTGAGAGTTTATTTTCAGATTAAAAAATAAAAAAATCGAATCCAAAGCCATCGTTAAAGGATTTATTTGAACCAGTTTTATTTGTAAGAAACAAAAGGTTTGAACAACATTATATTGCATATGTTCATATAATTCAAAGAGGAATTATTTTAAAAGTTAGGAAAAAGCAAATATTTTTTTTTATTTTTGAAAAATTTCAATGAAATATTTTCTAAATTTTAAATTGTAAGTTAAAATAAAGGTGTCACTAACAACCAATTTCATTCATAGTACCCAAATTTTTTAATAATTTTGAGAATTAATGATTTCATGCGTAAATTCGTCTGACCTCTTCTACTTTTTTTTTTTCATTATCACTTTCCTAATCAGTAATTGTCCTTTAGTTTCATAAGCGCGATTGCTGCGCTATTTTCGCACATCACTAATTATGTTGTTACCTGCAATATATTTCCATCCTTATTAAATATGTGAAGTAGACTTTTAATTGGGATTTACGATTACATTCATATCTGAGCTCGGAACTTGCTTAAGCATGTGTTTCTTTAAGCTTACTTTGTGGTTACATTCATAGCTGCACTCAGCACATTTAAATAACTTTTTTTTTCTCTTTCTCCCTTTTAAGGGGTTATTCGGAGATCTATAGGGCCTTTAGATCTTAGGTGTCCGTGGTCAAACCTTGACCATAAGGACATTCCAAAAAGATGTTTTACCTAAATCCTAACACAAGTCGCAAGATTGCAATGCTCTTTCGTACAACCATTAAGCTCAGTTCCAGTGTGTTGACAGATACTGGGAGCTTCTCCAGATGTTTTATAAGACTTCTTTATTACACCCAGCGTTCAAACTACTATGGGAATCACCACGATGTCATTGGTGTTCCACATTCTTCTTATTTCGTGTTTGAGTCTTTGATATTTTATCTCCTTTTTTCCTTTCATATGCCACCACGTTGTTATCATTTGGGACTCCCACTTCTATTATATAGCACTTTCGGTCTCTTTTGTCCTTAACTACGATGTCCGGTCTATTATGGGTGACTGCTACATCCGTTGGGATGACAGAATCATAGAGTAGCAGCACCTCTTCATTTTCTTCCATTTCTGGGGGATTGTGTTTCCAGTAGTTGACCGCTTCTGTCTTGATATTATACTTTTGGCACAATTTAAAATGGATCAACTTGCAGATGGTGTTATGTCTTTCAGTGTATAGATGTCTGTTTAGCAGAGTCTGACATCCTGCTGTAATGTGAGGGACAGATTCTGTGTCTTGGTCGCATACTCTACACTTGTCGCTGATGTTCTCTCTTTATATGTGCCTTCGATGCCATCTTGTTCTAATTGTTCTGTCTTGAGCAGCTATAATCCCTCTTTCCTATTCTGCTTGCAATCGTCCCTTCGTGAGTATCTCCACTGACTTTTCCTTATCTATATAACTTTCATCAATGATTTTCTTTGT
>JABUQX010144933.1:7500-18929 GCA_015478945.1 Trachelipus rathkii | reverse complement strand
CTTCACGATGCCCTCTGAATGCTAAATTACAAGTTGACATCGTTATTATGACGTCCAAAATTCGCTTCAGTATTTCACGCCACTTCGCTACATCTTCTTGTAACATACACTGGATATCTTTCCGATTTTTCCTTATACTATAGGTTACACATGCATTCAAGTGAACTTTACTCATTTCATGTTCTTTAAAGCGTTATTATAATGCGGATCTAGTCTATCGGCAAAGAACCAACAAGGTTCACAATACACACCATTCAATAGAGGTGAGTAACATAACCAAAATCTGTCTATTTTTTGGCCTGTTTTAGTTTTAAAATAATAGTAGTCAGAATTGAATGACCTGTTTGTTACAGCTTTTTTTGGGAAAGGTCCTTGAGGTTTACATGGTTTTGAATTTAACACTGATATTTTAAAATCGTCCTGCAATAAATCATTTTCACAATAAAGGTCAATATCTGTATTTATCGTGTCAAAATTACCAGTATCCGTTATACATATTTCATTTCTATCATCAATAAACTGATGAACATCAGACCCTGTCTTAGAATTTGCACTGCATTCTCCGTTATCGGGCTCAAGACCATTATTAATCCGCTTACTTACTTGACTGGATCCAGCAACAGCCACGTCATTTTTCTCCTGTTCCACACTCACTAATTCGGGGCTTAAAAGTTGCTCATGTTCACTTTTATCACAATCAGTAATCGTATCATCACTAGAAATAGTTGCAGTAGCTGTACTACTACTACTACTACTACTACTACTACTACTACTACTACTACTACTACTACTACTACTACTACTACTACTACTACTACTACTACTACCGGTCTCAACTTAAAAAAAAAGAATGTTTATTTGCTTTTTCTTCATCTTCTTTTTTCCTTTTACGGAATTCTGCACCACTTGGACGTTTATTCTTAAACATTTTAAATGTGCCAAAAAAAAAAAAAAAATTAAGACACAATAAACAAACACTACACTTGACACAAGAAATAACACGGGGAAATAACGAGCTCAACTGTTTGACAAAGAAAGACAATAATAGCAATGGCGGTTGGCGGCTTCTGATTGGCTTCTTAAATCACGTGATGCCGCGTTGGCGAAGTCGCGTTAGGAGTAGGGATGCCGATATATAAAAAAAATCGATATATGGATATATAATTTAAAAAAATATATATATATATATATATATATATATATTATATATATATATATATATATATATATATATATATATATATATATATATATATATATATATATATATATATACATCAGGCAGCGGCCCTAAAAAATATTGGTAGTTGCATTTTGCACACACACACACACACACTATATATATATATATATATATATATATATATATATATATATATATATATATATATATATATATATATATATATATATATATATATATATATATATATATATATATATATATATATATATATATATATATATATATATATATATATAAAATGTGTGTGTGTGTGCGTGTGTGTTTCAAAAAAGAGAGCATTGATGACCGTAAAGCATTAATCTAGAAAAATTAAAAATTTACAATTATTTTTAAAAAGTTATGTAACTTACCTTTACAATTTTATTTAAAAAGAAAGTCCGCTCTTCTATCTTTTGATTGAGCAAATTTATCAATCACTACTTTATTATTAAAATCTTGTATGCCCATAATAAAGTCTTTCTCGATCAAAAGCATTGCTAAGGCGGAAAGTCTTTCTTGCCCCATGGTGTTTCTAAGAAAGGTTTTAATCCTTTTTAAATAAAACAGCGCTCTGCTTTGGACGTTGTCATCGGAATGGTTATTAAAACTTTCAATAGTTTCACACTTTTACTAAAAGTGGCTTCCAAGTGATTTTCTGTAATGAAATCGAATAAAGCTATGGTTCCAGACATAGAACGAAATTCTTCTAGGCTATAAATTATAGATAGTTCTGTTTTAAGTTTCTTTATGTCAATGAAAGTGTACACTTTACAGGTTTCATTTACATTTTTCTCAGGAAAGATGGAATCATACTGAGGAAACATTTCCGGCAAAAATAACGTGGCAACAATTAAATGTCCTGAAAATGTAAATCTATCTTTCTATATTTTATCTGACAAATAATTGAGAGATGATTGATAGAGGGATTTGGTAGGGTGTAAAAAGGAGTGGTTTGAAAGTAAACGCAGATAAGAGCAAGGTTAAGGGTTGTGAGGAAGACAGTCCTGGTGCGAGGTTATAAGGTTGGATGGTGAGCAATTGGAACAATTGTCAGACTTTAAATATTTAGGATATATATTGGATGGAAAGGAAGCGGATGATGGAGAGTTAGTAGGAAAGTTGTGAATGTTAGGAAGGTGGCTGGTGCAATTAAATCCTTGGTAGATGCAAAGGACTAAGTGTTGAATGCAAGGGTCTTGGTATGAGGGTATGTCGTTACCCGTGTTAATGTACAAAAATTGAAAACTATATCTGGTATTAAGAGGTATAGGATCTAAAGTACAATGTGTTCAGATGAACAATCTCAGGGTGAGGTGTGGGACGAATTGATAAAATGAGGAATGAACGTATTAGGGGGTTGTGTGGTGTGAAGAAAGGAGTAAATGAGAGAATAAACGAGAGTACATTGAGATGGTTTTGTTCATGTGGAAAGGATGGATGATAGTCGGATGTTAAGGGTATGTATAGTGGTGAGTGTGCTGGGAATCTACCGGCTTGGAAAGCGAAGAAAAAGTGGATTGAGTCAGTAAAGGAATGCCTGGAGGAGAGGAATGTAAGTTTGGCAGGGGCGAGAAGAAAGGTGCATAATAGGAGTGAATTTCGGGTTTTTGTAAGGAGGTATGGTTGCTGGTTTTTTGTCTGTGGGGATGAACCCACATTGACGAGATGCGCCACAGTGAGGGTACGTCGCAGTCCCTTGAAGCCTATGGTGGATTGTTCACTGTGACGAGTTCTCACTTAAAGGTATAAAGGGGCGGTAAGACTGGGCTTTCTTTTCGACCTACGTCATATTCTTCTACTTTTCTGTTCCGGTGTGTGTTACACACCTTACACCCAATCTTGGGTACAAGAGGATAAAAATAATAATAATAATAATAATAATAATAATAATAATAATAATAATAATAATAATAATAATAATATATATATATATATATATATATATATATATATATATATATATATATATATATATATATATATATATATATATATATATAATGTGTATGTTAATATATATATATATTTATTTTAATATATATATATATATATATATACATAAAATATATATATATAAAAATTTAAAAAAAAAAAGAATTTTTTTTTATATCGTTTATTTTTCAAAACTTGAGTTGAGACAGGCCCTGCAACGAAGTTTTCCCTATTTAGTTAATGTTAAATCATTTAAAACATTCTCAAATTATTTCGTTCAGTATCCCGATGAGATACTTTAAGGAAAGTTGCATTATAATTGCAACGCGAGGAAAATCGAAGCCTTATATATACTTCTTATACGCGTTATATATATATATATATATATATATATATATATATATATATATATATATATATATATATATATATATATATATATATATATATATATATATATATATATATATATATATATATATATATATATATTTTAGCGGGATGCTGTTTGATGTTAGTGGGCCAAAAGGTTTGAACAAAGACTTGCAGTTGAATTTGTATTTAATCAAAAACACGGACCCCAATAACCTGGGAATTAAACAATAATAATAATTAATGCTAAGAAATTAAAATAATATCACTAAATTTAACATAAAATATAATAAATAATTGTTTTACATTAAATTTTGATATGATAAAAAACAAATAAAAATATTGGGCCGAGCCTATTAGATGGCCTACTTGATGGCCTACTTGTTGGCCTACATAAAAATTTAAAAGATATTAGTGGCCAAACAAAAATCGGCCGTAGGTTCCCCATGAAAGTGGCTTACTTAAGATAATAGGCCCTTAGTATATACTAACCTAAGGGTGCTACCATGAGGATAAGCTAGCTAAGTAATTATAAATAAAAATATATAAAGAAATACGTTATAATAACGGCCACTTCACAGGGTACCATCATTTATCACTATTACACATTAATTAACATATTTGCACTGTCTATTTCACTCACCATGGCATAAATAGGAATATCACATGCTTTAATAAGCTTTAAGCCTTCATAATATAGTAAAAATCCATAATTCTTGTAAGCAATTAGAAAGCGTCGTTGTCGTGCGAAAATGGCGGCAAGATAAGATGAGGACGCACGACAGTCGTAATCATAATTTTTAAATTTGCCATGGTGAGAAAAAGAGTTCGTTCAAAAAACTACGCTTTTGCATTGGCACGCTATTTTGGTAAAATTGACCTGACCTCAATCACCACAGATACTCCCCTGCAGTGCTGAAGGCACGAAACTATTCCAAATAGCGCGCCGGCCATCGAATGTGCCTACCCCTGCTCGATATTCTAGTAAGCGGTTGGGATGGAGTCTGGACAGGATTCCCAGATTGTGAGCGGGTGATCGGGCGAGTCGGAACATCTGCATGTGTCGTAAGAGTAGCCCGAGGTGGAGCTGGAGTTGAAGAATCCTGAGCCGGAGTGGAGGGAGGCAAGGATGACGATGACCGTGCGGGTGGAGTCTGAGCCGGTCGTATTGGTGCTGTTGGCTGAGGAGAAGGAGGGGGAGGAGGAGGATAAGGAAGAGGATCAGGAAAAGGGAGAGGAGGAGAAGGAGGAGGAAGAGATGCAGGAGGAGAGATAGGAACGTTAAAAGAACGAGTTGAAGGGGGAGAAATTGAAACAAAAGGTAAAGCGTCAGGGTCGAGAACAGGAAGAGGATTTGCCTCGAAGAAAGCAGGCTTAAGGCGGTCGATCGAAACGACTTCTGTGCGTGTGGGACGCTGGATCGTGAAGAATTTCTCCTTCCTAAGTATCACAGGAAAAGGTCCGTCGTACTTAGGTTGGAGAGCGGTGCGGTGGGAGTCATGTCGAACGAAGACATGAGTGCAGGAAGAAAGATCCTTAGGGATATAGGAATGCACCTTGTGTGGACGAGAAGGAGTTGGTCTCCACGACGAAGCACAGCGCCTCAAGCGGGTAAGATAAGCAAGTGGGTCGGCTGTAGAAGGAGGAGAGGACTGTGAGAAGAAGTCACCGGGAAGACGAAGAGGAGAACCATACACCAATTCAGCAGCCGAACAGTGCAGATCCTCTTTAACAGCCGAACGAATGCCAAGCATTACGAAAGGGAGAGCGTCAGTCCAATTTTCCGGATTGGGTTGAGCTAGAAGAGAAGCCTTTAGCTGACGGTGGAAACGTTCAACAATGCCGTTCCCTTTTGGATTAAAAGAAGTCGTGTGAATCTTCTCGGAACCAAGAAGATTCATCAAATCTCTCCATAAGAAGGATTCAAAAGGTCTACCTTGGTCCGTTGTGACAGAAAGCGGCACACCAAAGCGCGAAATCCAATGAGCCAAGAAAGCTTTAGCTATGGATTCCGCGTTGGCGACAGAGAGAGGGATAGCCTCGGTCCATCGTGTGAACCGATCTATGCACGTAAGAATGTACTTCTTACCGCGGGAGGGAGGCAGAGGTCCAACGATGTCAATGTGGACACGTTCAAAGCGAGCACCAGGGGGTAAGAAAGTGCCTAGAGGGGACTTGGTGTGACGGTGGACCTTAGAACGCTGGCAGGGAAGACAAGTGCGACACCAAGTTGCTACGTCGGCATTCAGATCAGGCCACACAAATCGGGCAGCAACCAGTTTGCGTGAAGCCTCAATGCCAGGGTGGGAGAGCGAGTGAAGATTGAGGAAGACAGCCTTACGGAACGATGCAGGTACGAAAGGACGAGGAGATCCCTGAGAGACATCGCACAGAAGTTTCTTCCACTCCAGCTTGAGAGAAGAATCTTGTGGAAGTGCAGGATCTTCGGTAGTCTGGCACGTTGCCATAGCGTTGTAGTCGATGTTGGGTAAGGCTGAAATCGCGTCGATTTCAATGCGGGAGAGAGCGTCAGCAGTGAAGTTGTCAACACCTGAAATATGTCTGACATCAGTGGTGAACTGTGAGACATACTCAAGGTGACGAGCTTCTCGAGGAGAGTGCCGTTCGTTTCTGGAGACCATAGCGAAGGTAAGTGGTTTGTGATCAGTGAGTATGTGGAACTCACGACCCTCCAGAAAGTAGCGGAAATGACGAACGGCGAGATACATCGCAAGTAACTCCCTCCCGAAAGCACTGTAGCGAGTCTCAGGAGGTTGCAACTTGCGAGAGAAAAAGGCGAGAGGAGACCACACTCCATTCAGGTGCTGCTGGAGAACACCTCCGACAGCAAAATCGGAGGCATCTACCTGAACTCTGGTCGGAGCTGAGTCCTGGGGGTGAACTAAGAGTGTGGCAGAAGCGAGTGCTTCTTTGGAAACTTCGTCAGACCAGTCCACTTTTGTAGAACTGCCTCGGTGCTTGGGGCGGATGAGAGCTGTGAGGGGTCGAAGAATATCAGCGCCCGATTTGAGAAAACGATGATAGAAGTTAAGCATGCCGAGGTACTGACGAAGCTGCTTCTGAGAGACAGGCCTAGGGAAGGTGCGAATGGCCTCGACGCGCTCTGCAAGAGGGCAAATGCCATCCGCTGAAACAGTGTGTCCTAGAAAAGTAAGAGAAGGGACACCAAAAACACACTTTGCCGGGTTGAGACGCATGCCACATTCGTCCAACCTGGCAAAAACGGCACGTAGATGTTGCTCATGCTCGGCAGGAGAAGAGGAAGCTATGAGGAGGTCAAAGGCGAAGGGGAGACCTCTAAGAACGTCATCGATGAAGCGTTGAAAAGTCTGAGCTGCACCCCTCAAACCGAAAGGCATGCGTGTGTACTCAAAGAGGCCAAAAGGGGTGATGATGGCCGTCTTCGGTATGTCCTCTAGCGCGACTGGGATCTGGTGGTAAGCCCTGACAAGATCCAATTTACTAAAAATGGATTTACCAGCCAGATTAGAGGTGAAAGACTGGATGTGCGGGACCGGGTAGCGGTCTGGTATCGTACAAGCGTTCAGAGCCCTAAAATCTCCCACAGGCCTCCAATCAGAAGCACCTTTAGGAACCATGTGGAGGGGGGAGGACCATGAACTTTTGGAAGGGCGGACGATACCAAGTTCGAGCATGTGCTCAAACTCCGCCTTGGCTGCCTTGAGCTTGTCAGGAGGCAGACGCCGAGCACGAGCGAAGGTGGGAGAGCCAGTAGTCTCTATATGATGGCGCACAGAGTGTTGAACAGGAGAAGAAGAAGAACAGGGGTTCAACAGCGCCGGAAAATCCTTCTGCAGGATGGTGAAGAAGGGGGAGGTACCAGAAGAAGGAGCAACCGCAGAGATGCCTTTAAGAGCAGAAGAAACTACGGTACCTGCAGAAGACAGAGACGTACAACCGTCAACCAATCTCCTGTTTCTTAGATCGACCATAAGGTCGAAATGTGACAGAAAATCAGCTCCCAAAATGGGTTGGGTAACGTCAGCGACCACGAATACCCAGGGGAATTGACGGCGGAGAGAGAGGTCTAAGGTGCACAAACGCTCACCATAGACAGGGATGGTACTACCATTTGCTGCGTAAAGAGCCCGGTCAGGAAGAGGGACAGCGGACTTTTGGGTAGTATCTCGAGGAAGAAGCGAAAACGACGCACCGGTGTCAATCAGGAAGAACAGGTTTGTAGACCTGTCGAAAAGGCGCAGGACATCCTGAGAAGAGGAAGAAGGCGGAGAAGAAGAACAAACGGAGGGGTGGCCAGCTGGATCCACCGCCTTTATAGATTGCTGGCGAAGAGGTTTCCCGACAAAGTGCAGGGTTGGGAGAGACATTAAGACATTAAGAATATAGAGACAGTAAAAAGCCACATGGGCCTATCGAGACTGTCCCAGTCAACCCACTACCCAAACATGCTCATGCAAATCCACAAAGCACCCTAGGGCTTGTCAATTTGTTGTAACTACAAATCCACCAATTTGGCTTAGTCAAAACTAATGATATATAAATATGATACCCAAACCATCCACATGCATTAATAACTAAGTTATGGTAACACATGCCATCTAACAATAACTGCTATAACTAAAAACCCGCCAATTTGGCTTTGTCAATATATTATATGATACCCAACCCATCCATAAACGAATCTAACCGTTTCTTAAATGTTGCAATCGAGTCACACTCAACCACCCACTGTCAGACTATTCCAAAATTTAACAACCCCATTACTGAATGCATTTCTTATATCAAGATGGCATGCTTTCTTCTTAATTTTCTTATTATGCCCCCTGGCCCCTGTTCCTGTTCTAATATGGAAAAATTTATTGGTCTCTATATTATCAATAGATGTAAATATTTTGTAGACTTGTATCATGTCCCCTCTGAGAAATCGCCTTTCTACAGAAAACATTCCTAACTCCTTCAGCCTCTCCTCATAGCTCTTACCCTCAAACCCAGAAATCATCCTTGTTGTCTACGTTGCACTCTCTCTAGCATATCTAAGTCTTTCTTTAAATAAGGGGCCCAAACTTGTGCACAATACTCTATTACTGGCCTAACATAGCTATTATACAGTTTACTTATTACTTCCTTGCTCTTGTAAACAACATTGCGATTTATTATGCCCAGCATCTTATTAGCTTTATTTCTAGCTTCCAAACACTGATTAGCTACTTTCAAATTACTGCTTATAATCACACCTAAATCTTTTTCTTGTCCACAGACTCAAGCCAATCCCCATTCATATCGTAGTTAAACTTTTATTTGAGTAACCTATGTGAAGAACCTTACACTTTTTACTATTAAAATCATTTGCCACTTATCTGCCCACCCAAGAAGTTTATCAAGATCATTTTGAATCTTTATGCATCCTTCACTATTCCTAACTGAGGTGGCTACTTTAGTATCATCTGCAAACTTAGAAACCTTGCATTTAAGTCCCTGGTCTAAATCATTTATATATATATATATATATATATATATATATATATATATATATATATTATATATATATATATATATATATATATATATATATATATATATATATATATATATATATATATATATATATATATATATATATATATATATATATGAGGAACAATAGTGGCCCCAGCACTGAACCCTGTGGGACACTACTCTTCACTATTTCCCATGATGATTTATTCCCATTTAGTTGTACACACTGTTTTCTATTTCGCAACCACTCTTTAATCCAACCATGTATCACTCACCTATACTCACATTGCAACTTTTTCATCAGCCTTCCGTAACCCGGCAAAAGCTTTACTAAAGTCTAAATATACAATATCAACTGGATCTCCTCGGTCGATGCAGTCAGTAATGTATTCCATAAATTCTAAAAGGTTTGTCTGACATGACCTACCCTTTCTGAAACCGTGCTGGGAGTCATACAATACCTTGTTATCCTCAAACCGAAAGGCATGCGTGTGTACTCAAAGAGGCCAAAAGGGGTGATGATGGCCGTCTTCGGTATGTCCTCTACTGCTACTGGGATCTGGTGGTACGCCCTGACAAGATCCAATTTACTAAAAATGGATTTACCAGCCAGATTAGAGGTGAAAGACTGGATGTGCGGGACCGGGTAGCGGTCTGGTATCGTACAAGCGTTCAGAGCCCTAAAATCTCCCACAGGCCTCCAATCAGAAGCACCTTTAGGCACCATGTGGAGGGGGAGGACCATGAACTTTTGGAAGGGCGGACGATACCAAGTTCGAGCATGTGCTCAAACTCCGCCTTGGCTGCCTTGAGCTTGTCAGGAGGCAGACGCCGAGCACGAGCGAAGGTGGGAGAGCCAGTAGTCTCTATATGATGGCGCACAGAGTGTTGAACAGGAGAAGAAGAAGAACAGGGGTTCAACAGCGCCGGAAAATCCTTCTGCAGGATGGTGAAGAAGGGGGAGGTACCAGAAGAAGGAGCAACCGCAGAGATGCCTTTAAGAGCAGAAGAAACTACGGTACCTGCAGAAGACAGAGACGTACAACCGTCAACCAACCTCCTGTTTCTTAGATCGACCATAAGGTCGAAATGTGACAGAAAATCAGCTCCCAAAATGGGTTGGGTAACGTCAGCGACCACGAATACCCAGGGGAATTGACGGCGGAGAGAGAGGTCTAAGGTGCACAAACGCTCACCATAGACAGGGATGGTACTACCATTTGCTGCGTAAAGAGCCCGGTCAGGAAGAGGGACAGCGGACTTTTGGGTAGTATCTCGAGGAAGAAGCGAAAACGACGCACCGGTGTCAATCAGGAAGAACAGGTTTGTAGACCTGTCGAAAAGGCGCAGGACATCCTGAGAAGAGGAAGAAGGCGGAGAAGAAGAACAAACGGAGGGGTGGCCAGCTGGATCCACCGCCTTTATAGATTGCTGGCGAAGAGGTTTCCCGACAAAGTGCAGGGTTGGGAGCACTTAGTTGCCTTCAGGCCATACCGATGGTGGTAAAAACAATATCCGTTAGGATATTGCGTAGGGCCTGGGGTGGGAGAACGGTCAGAGGAGTGGGTGCGGGAAGGTAAATCCTTTGGGGACCGTAGCATAGCGGAGATGTCCTTTAGCACTGCCTTGACATCAGCCATGCCCTGTTCCAGGGATGTAAGACGGGCCTCAACTCTAGAAAACGGAGAGGAACATGGATCGTTAGAGGCGTTGTAAATAGAGCAGGGATACGAGGCATGAGATGGGTACGCCGAGTAAGAAGGAGCAGCGGAAGAGGGAACTGAAGAGACTGCAGAGGTGGGAGGAGAATCTGTTCCAACCATGACGAGAGCAGGAGAATGAAGCAAGAGAAAAGAAATTGTGAAGAGAGGAAGATAGAGGAAAAGAAAAATGAAGAAGAGAAAACAACAGCACTAATACAAAAAAGTAAAAATAATGTAAAGAGCGCGAAAATAAAACTAACTATTTTGTTTCCGATGGTACTTTTCGTTTTTTTTTTTACTCAAAACTATTCTACTTCCGGTGGTACTTTTCTGTTTTTCGACTCGAAACTATTCTGCTTCCGGTGGTACTTTTCTGTTCTTCGACTCGAAACTATTCTGCTTCCGGTGGTACTTTTCAGTTCTCGATATTTGACACATATATATAAAATTGAAAATTTTTAAAATAGTTATATATAAAAATGTTATCACAAATAATAATAAAATAAAATGGTAAAAAGAAGTAAAATAATAATAATAATAATAATAATAATAATAATAATAATAATAATAATAATAATAATAATAATAATAATAATAATAATAATAATGATAATTAGGTCCTGAATATGAGCAACAGGATGGTTTTCCTTTTTCTGGCCTATGGATGGGGTCCAACGCGTGCTTTTAAGCTGCGCACG
>JABUQX010144933.1:0-2500 GCA_015478945.1 Trachelipus rathkii | reverse complement strand
ATATATATATATATATATATATATATATATATATATAAAAATATAAAACGGTATATACTGCACAATCTTTGTGAGACAATAGCATGCATTGTCATTAGAGGGTATGCAACTCTGTAAGAGGCTATTTGCCGGTCTCATTGCATACACCTTCAATCTCTGGTGGAATCCTTCATACTTTCATACCGTATGTATTGTATCAAATTTTAATCGTTTGGCATCTCTTTCCCCTTCGGGAGAAAGAGACGCCAGAACGAGAGTCTTAGTTCAGCCCACACGAGAAGGCTTTGCACCCAGGGAGTATAGAAGCCTCTCACAGTGAGATGCTCTGAGAAAAGTGTTAGTTCATACAAAACGCCGGAAGGCTATTTAGGATAGGAAATCGTGCCAAATCTATTATTGTTAGTTTTATGTGTATTTTATTATATTACTAACGACGATTAGTGCCTAATCATATCCTATTTAATTATCTGATTAAAACCATATCTGTCATTGTCATCTCACTATCATAATAAAGCCACTACGTTGAAAGTAACTCTTAATCAATTCCCCCAATTAGTGGATGAAAGTCCATTAATCATTAGATAGCCGAAGTGATTTCGGCCTAGACATCTCTGGTAACCCCAGGAGCGACAGGGAGCGAAAACCCCTAATTTGGAGTCAGATAGTGCCTAAATTGCCAAAAATTTCAAATTAATCGAAAAAAAAAATCCGTTACTTTCTCGTATTTCAGTGCTAAATTAGTGATATTTGACAAATTAAATAAATTATTTGAGTCAATATAATAATAACGTGAAGAATAAGCTTCTTATTAACCTCATTTGAAAATAAGAAAGCAAAGTCGTTATTAGAACAACTCGGATAGTAACAGAAAAAAACCGTTGCTATTTCGAAAGTTTGAGAGTTCAAAATCAAGCTCTTGACATTAGGCTTAATCCAAACGCCTAAAAGTGACTCAAAGACGACGCCAAAACACAGTCGGTAACAACAGGCTACAAAAATGGTGTCAACAAAGAAGTTAAGTCTTAAGACTAAGGCGAAAAATACTTCAAAAAGAGGGAAGGGAAAAACTCCATCCCCCAACGAATGCCACCCCCGCATGGTGACCCCAAGCCATCTGTTTCTTCCTCAGAGGCTGAGTTGAAAATCGCTCCGGCATCTTCCCGCAAAACGAAAAGCCAGTTTGTGCATTCGATTAGACTTCCAAACTTTTCTTGAAAATGAGCAGCCAAATTTGATAATGGCAGTGAACAATATATTTAAACTTCATAAAATAAAAAGTGGCCAAGAAAAATTAAGATTAATAGCGCCAATGCTCCCGATTCATTTGTTAGCCACTATCAAAACCCCAATCAAAAATAACACCTATAAAGAATTGTTGAAAACAATCAAAAGAACCTACTCCATATCAGAAGATCAAAACATACGTGACGTCATCCAAGTAAAATTGCGTAATAAAGGAACTTCCCAGTGAATTTGTGGCGCGTATAAGGGAAGATCATTGGTGAAGAAAACCAGGCAAACCTTTTCAAAAACAACAAACTTTAGCGAAAGAATACTTTTTAAACAAGCTGCCTCCCTCTGTGTCCCAAAATTTAAAAGAAATAACAGAAAATGTAAGTATAACACACACTTACTTACATGGCAGACACCCTGTACAGAATCGAATTAGAAAAAAAAAAGAAAAACAAAGAACAACGGTCGGCAACAACCCCTCCTCACACCTCGAAAAAAAAAAAAAAAAAAAAAAAAAAGAGAAATAAATAAATAAACAAATTTTGAAACCTAGTGGTGCAGAAATAAGTGTAATTAGAAAAATAAATGCTAAAAACAGAAATAAACAGAAAATCATAAATAGTAGTCAATAACTACTACCACAAAGACCACCACCACTATAACTAAATAATAAAAATAAAAACAATAATAAAAGTAGTGGAAAAATTACTACTACTACTACTACTACTACTACTACTACTACTACTAATAATAATAATAATAATAATAATAATAATAATAATAATAATAATAATAATAATAATAATAATAATAATAATAATAATAATAATAATAATAATAATAATAATAAAAATAATAATAATAACAAAAACGATAGTGACAAATGTGCAAACGATTGGAAAATGACAATAAAGTGAAAAATTGTGAATCCTATGTAAGGAAAGTGTGATCAAATGAACCACCGTAAATCTATGTAAAGGCATGCATGCGCCTCCTAGTGTTAAAAATAATAACTAAAACTCCGACAGCAACAACCAAATTTAAAATGTTCCAATGTGATAAAAATATTACAAAATAATAAAAAAATGTTGTCTCAAAAATGAAGCCAAAATTGGTGAAGTGCTTTATCTTACATATAATATCTCTTGTTGCATGTCAATTATACATTTATTTATATATGATAATTATTGTAGGCTAGTCATTAAAAGATTTTTAATAGTCTAAAATTTCCAACGGCAAACGAATTCCAACCCTCGAGTTGCCATCG
>JABUQX010144932.1:10000-11970 GCA_015478945.1 Trachelipus rathkii | reverse complement strand
ATATATATATATATATGGTATATATATATATAAATATATATACAAATATCAATATAAAAATATAATATATATATGGACATTCAGTATGATATTTCTCAATTTTTTTGTGGGAAAGATGCAGGTATATCTGGTAGCTCAGTGGTAGAGTACTTGCCAAACAAAGCGAGGTGTCCCAGGTTCGCAACAGGTGTTGGAGAATGAGCGCTATTTCTCCTTGGGCTTGGCTCCGTCCTGCTCGGACGTTAATTGAGTAAACCCCTCCTTTATTATGACTCTGCCCGTGAGCGGTGGTGTATATCTCAATAAAAAAATACATATATATATATTTATATATATATATATATATATATATATATATATATATATAGAAGTATATAGAGAGTAAATACATATATATATATATATATATATATATATATATATATATATATATATATATATATATATATATATATATATATATATATATATATATCTTCAGACTTTGTTAAATATGTAGAGAGCTTGCATAACGTTGCCAGAACTCCTTTGCCCTCATCGCGAAACGTATCACCAGTTTTGTTCTTTAGTATTTATCTTTTTGCAAACGAAAATAAAAAAATCAAAAAATTTAATCAAATTTAATAGTTATTCTTTGATTTTTAACTTATGTTTTCTGAAACGTGTTTATTTTTTAATAGTTTGCCATTAAAAATTTTTATTTGGTAAAAGCGTAATTTTTTTTTTATCTATAGAATATCATTTTTAAATTATAACTTTTATTAAAAAGTCTTTAATAAATTTGCATTCATGTACCACACATACACGCTTGCACAGGCACTCTCATATATATATATATATATATATATATATATATATATATATATATATATGTGATATATATATATATATATATATATATATATATATATATATATATATATATATATATATATATATATATATATATATATATTTAGTATATATATATATTTATTTTTTATATACATATCTATATATATATATATATATATATATATATATATATATATATATATATAAATGTTAGCAATCTAAAACTACTTTGTGTAGTTTCCCCTTGGTTTTTAGTGTTAAGTTTTACATAAAACCCCAAATTTCGTTAATACAAATACGAGCAAATATTCAAAAACTCATCGTTTACAAATAATGTCGAATTCGTTGGCAGCAAAACCTCCGGACGATCGTTTCCATAGATTAAATTTCCTTCCACACCATTTTCCTTTTCCATTTCCAGCATAGCATAGCTGGAAAATCCATTCAAATATTACGCTATGGAAATGCATGTAAATAATCTCTCCTTTACCAACATAATAATAATAAAATAATAACGTTTAAAAATGACGAAGGTTACCAACGTTTTGATTGCATTTGAGACATTGCTTTTTTGTTTGCGTAATAAAGCATCAATTTTTATAATGTCAGATCATCAACTTTCATCTCCTATCAAAAAAATATTTCTTTAGGGGGTTTACTTGTTAGTATAGACAAAAGTGTTCTGTGAAATTGCGAAATAAATGTACATAAGTTAGGGTTGAGGCAAAATGGGATTGTTATGTATTCAGATTGGTGTTATATATATATATATATATATATATATAGTAGAATATATATATATATATATATATATATATATATATATATATATATATATATATATATATATATATATATATATATATATATATATATATATATATATAAAGGTAATGATCTTATGTTGTATATATGCTTCTGTGTTATTATTAAATAAAAATATATTTAAAATATCGAATATATAGTTATGCTTTAACATATGCTAGAATGTTCAAATTCTTTTACAACCCCTCTTGATTAATTTACACATATTTAATCATGTGCCTCATAATTAATTATGTCAAATTAAAGCTAAATTTTACAAATTCAACGTTTCTTTCTGTTGTCTATGATCCGATGCTTATTTCTTATGTATT
>JABUQX010144932.1:0-2500 GCA_015478945.1 Trachelipus rathkii | reverse complement strand
CTTCTATTTTTTCTTCAAAAACTTTTATCCTCATAGAAATTACGAGAAAAAATGTACAACATTCTGATATTATTCCAATTGCACTTCGAATATTTTGAACTTTATAAGCATCTGTGAGGTATAAATTTAAGCAATGCAAAAAGCTGTGAGTATAAATAGCTTTGTGACACTTTTCCTTTATTTTACTACTCTCTGAACACTTTCTGAACCTTCACCCAACACACGCTGCACCGTCATACCCTGTCCTCTTAGATTATTCATATCCAAATCAAGTTCAGTTACTTTTTTTTAAATTATTTTGCAAGACTTATTCCCGTCAAATCATTTATCCAGACGAAACACAAAAAATCTTCTCTGACGGTAAGAGTATTAATATCAACGTAACACACACAAAGCGAAAATTGTTCCTTCTGGAACACATCGGTCGTCTCATCGGCTAAGACAGTAAAAATTTACTAATATTTATGTTTTGCACAATTTTACGTTGAATGAGATGCGCAAATGACTGAATTAGAGCATTTTGGACTGTGGAACTGGTATATATGGCATTTCTAGCACTAGTTTTTAAATGTTCTGAAAGAACATGGTCTCCAGCACTAGCACGATATCTTAAAAGACTCCGAAAATTACCATCGTTTCACACAGGCCAAGAGAGTTTGATTCGACCTGAGTCATGATGTCCACATAACGATATTTTGCTTACCACAGAATCAAATTGTTTCAAAAATTGGAATTAGCCATTTTCTACTGTCTTCGGCCTCACTTTTCTTCTGACTGTCAATCTGTTTGTCGATTCTCTCGATTTTTCCTTGAACCTGCTTTTCTACAGGAAATCTCTTTTCTACCGATTCTTTGTGATATTTAGTTGCCTCGTGTTTTTTGAAAGATTCAATGGATTTCTTTAAGTTTGAATACGGTCTCGAGACAAAAACAACCAATTCCTGGTGATTTCCTTTACCTTCTTCTTTTGTTTTCAAAAACAATACACAATTTCAGCAATAAACCCCAGTGTTTTTTTCAGAGTAAGCTGACCACTTAATATCATCAAGCCACTTTCTTTGAAAATATCTTTCCCAACCTTTGACTTCCTAAGCAGGAAATATATATTTTGTATCTGGTTTACTGAGATATTTTAACATTTCCACTTTTTCTTTATTGCTAAATACCATAGATATGAAATTGTCAATATCGTCCTGTATTCCTTACTTTTTTGTATAAAAAGTCTCTAATATCTGTTCTTCTTTTCAAATATAATTTTTATTTTTATTTTATAAGTTGAACAACAACAAAAAAAATGTTAAACACAAATTACAAAACTATAACTATTCACTAGCAACTTGATATTATATCCTTAAAACAATAGATCGATAGCTTTACACTGACACCACAATGTTATCTCATTAGTAAGTAATGCTGAGAGAGAGAGAGAGAGAGAGAGAGAGAGGAGAGAGAGAGAGAGAGAGAGAGAGAGAGAGAGAGAGAGAGAGAGAGAGAGAGAGAGAGAGAGAGAGGAGAATTAGGACACATCTCTCACTGCCTAATATATATATATATATATATATTATTATTATATTATTATTATTATTACATATTACACATATTATTATTATTATTATAGTATGAGGAGATTATTACTAGTATTATTATCTATATTACAACCATATTATTATTATTATTATTATTATTATTATATATTATTATTATTAAATATAAATATTATTATTATTATTATATAAATATTATTATTATTATTTATTATTATTATTATTATTATTATTATTATATATATATATGTATATATATATATATATATTATTATTATATATATATATTATATATATATTATTATTATATTATTACATATTACATATTATATATTATATATTAATTATTATTATATATATTATTATTATTATACATATTATTATTATTACATATACATAGGTGGGTAAACATATTATTAATATTATTATATTATTATTACATATATTATTGGTTATTTATTATTATTATTATTATTATTACATATATTACATTATTATTATTATTACATATTACATATATTATTATATATATATATACATATATATATATATATATATATATATATATATATATATATACATATATATATATATATATATATATATATATATATATATATATATATATATATATATATATATATATATATATATATATATATATATATAAATATATATATATATATATATATATATATATATATATATATATATATATATATGTTATATATATATATATATATATATAATATATATATATATATATATATATATATATATATATATATAGAGTATATATATATATATATATATATATATATATATATATATATATATATATATATATATATATATATATATATATATATATATATATGAAGTGGCAGGAGTGCTGGGAGAGTTATTTCTTTTCTCCTCCACTTCACAAGTTGTAGTCACCAATTCTGTAGTCCCCG
>JABUQX010144930.1:0-35208 GCA_015478945.1 Trachelipus rathkii | reverse complement strand
AGATATGAATATTCGGATTTTAAGGCTATAGAGTTTGATGCATACATAATACCTGAAAAAGAATTGAGAGAAGGTGGTTTCCGTGTATTAGAGGTAGACCATCGGACTGTTGTGCCGTTTTTAACACAGATCCGTGTCCTGGCCTCAGCTTCTGATGTAATCCATTCTTGGACTGTCCCTAGACTAGGGGTAAAAGTTGATGCTGTGCCAGGACGGTTAAACCAACTAAGGTTTTTGACTGAACGCACGGGTGTATTGTACGGGCAGTGTTCTGAGATTTGTGGAGCTAACCACAGATTTATACCTATTGTTTTAGAAGTGGTTTTGTTAAAACCATTCTTATCTTGGTTAGAAGGTTCACAAGTTGGCTGAGGGTAGGCGGGAGGTTTTTATTCTTCTTACAAAAAGTTAGTTTAATTAAATAATATAAGGTTGTCAATCTTAAGTTTAAGCATATCCCTCAGATAAGTCCACTTCCTTGGGTAAGGTTATTAATAGTGGTTTTAGGTCTTACAATAATATATATAATTTTAGTTTATTTCTCAGTTAGCAAGAGTTTAAATAGGAAAAATATCAAGGTTAATAAGTTAAGATATTCATGAAAATGATAACAAATCTATTCTCAGTATTTGACCCTTCTTCAGGGGTTGGTATAAGCTTTAATTGGGTTTCTTTTGGAGTTGGGTTTTTTATATTCCCTATAAATAAATGAGGGCTTACTTCACGGAGGGGGAGTTGGTTAACTTTTATTTTAGGAAAGTTATATTCTGAGGTAAAACCTATTTTTTCAATCAAAGGCAGGGTTACCTCCCTTATATTTATAGCTATATTCTTATTTATTATTATAAATAATATAATAGGACTTATTCCTTACATTTTTACGGCTACAAGCCATCTGGCGGTGACATTGAGATTAGCTCTGCCTATATGATTAGGGTATTTTAGCTATGGTTGGGTTAGAAATATAAAATGAATATTGGCTCACTTAATACCCCAAGGTACCCCTATTGTCCTTATACCTTTTATAGTGATTATTGAGAGCGTAAGAAGGTTGATTCGCCCCGCTACATTGGCTGTACGGTTAATAGCTAATATGATTGCAGGGCATCTTTTACTCACCCTTGTGAGCAATGCGGTGTATATTTTTAATTTTAATAGGGTATTAAGGGTAGTAACTTTACAGATTTTATTAGTAGTGTTGGAGGTGGCTGTAGCTGCCATTCAGGCGTATGTCTTTGTAGTCTTAAGAGTCTTATATTCAAGAGAGATTTAAATGATAAACTTTAACCATCACCCTTTCCATCTTGTTAATCCTAGACCTTGGCCACTTACCAGCTCATTAGGGGCTTTTTTACTCACTAGGGGGTTAGTAAAATGGTTTAACTTTTTTTCTATAGATCTTCTTCTAGTGGGAGGGGTAAGGGTACTATTATCTATAGTACAATGATGACGGGATGTAGTGCGGGAGGGTACTTTCCAAGGTCTTCATACTATAAAAGTTCAAAAAGGGCTTCAATGGGGTATACTTTTGTTTATTATCTCTGAGGTCTTATTTTTTTTTTCTTTCTTTTGAGCTTTTTTCCATAGTAGGTTAAGCCCTAGAATAGAGCTAGGTAGAGTATGACCTCCTGAGGGGGTTACTCCTTTTAACCCATTTAATATCCCATTACTGAATACCGTTATCTTATTAAGGTCGGGGGCTACCGTAACATGAGCTCACCACAGGTTACTACACCGAGAGCATTCAGAGGCAGTTAATAGCTTATTATTAACAGGTCTTCTTGGGATTTACTTTACTAGCCTACAAGCATTTGAGTATGTGGAGGCCTCTTTTTCTATTTCGGACTCAGTGTATGGGGCTACTTTTTTTGTAGCCACTGGTTTTCATGGTCTTCATGTAATTATTGGGACTACTTTTCTATTAGTATGTCTAGGACGGATAGTGGGGGGCCATTTTTCTGCAACCCATCATTTTGGGTTTGAGGCGGCCGCCTGGTATTGACATTTTGTAGATGTAGTATGGTTATTTTTATATATTTCTATTTACTGATGAGGGACTTTCCTCTATAGTATAAGGAGTACAGTTGGTTTCCAACCAAAAAGTCTGTAGGAGGTAAAATTTTTAATTTTTAGAAGGGTTGCTATTCTGGTTATTTCTACCACCCTTCTTCTTTTATCCCCTCTATTAGGAAATAAGCAGAATTCAAATTTTGAAAAAGGGACACCTTTTGAGTGTGGGTTTGACCCCTTAGGGAGGGGTCAGTTAAATTTTTCAATCCGGTTCTTTTTGATTGCTGTTGTTTTTATAATTTTTGATGTGGAGATTGCATTATTATTACCACTAGTAGTGACTACCTTAAGGGGGAATTATATGATTTGAGTCTTTAATAGGGTGGTATTCCTATTAGTTTTAACCTTAGGTACTTTCTTTGAATGGAAGGAGGGGGCTCTGGAGTGGAAGTAGTTAAACTATAGTTTATAAAAACAGGTGATTTGCATTCAGAAGAAGAGATAGGGTTAGGTAGTTTTTAAGACAAAGAAAAAAAGAAGGGCCCTAATAGAGATTGGGAGAAAAATTTTCCAAGCAAGGGCTATTAATTTATCATACCGAAGGCGGGGGAGAGTGGCTCGAACCCAGATAAAAGTAAAAGCTAAGAGTAGGGTTCAGAGTGTGAGAAGGGAGTTCAAGTCATTTGGGTTAAGAAAAAGAACTCTAAAGAGAAAGCTTATAAATAAAATCCTTCTATACTCAGCTAGAAAGAACAGGACAAAACCCCTTGCCGCATATTCGGTGTTAAATCCTGATACAAGTTCAGACTCCCCCTCTGAAAAATCAAAAGGGGTTCGGTTGGTTTCTGCTATAGCAGAGGTCAGCCATAAGATAGCTAAGATAGGGCTGATCCTTAGGATAGGGAAGGTAAAACTAAATAAAAATGAAAAAGTATTAAAAGAGGAGGAGAGCGCCACCAATCTGAGGGTAATAATAGCAAACCTAACCTCATAGGAGATAGTCTGAGCTACAGCCCGTAAACTCCCTAGCATAGCATATTTAGAGTTAGAGGCCCAACCCGCCCTCAAGGTGGGGTAGACCCTAGCAGAGAGGCAGCATAAGACAAAGATAATAGAAAGGTGAACCTCTATTCTACCTAAAGTGGAAGGGAAGGATAACCATAAGAGTATAGAGACAAGTAAAACCCTACAAGGCCTTATAAAATAGACCAGCTGGTGAGGGGAGTTTAAAACTAAAGTTTCTTTAGAGAGGAGTTTAATGGCGTCACTGAAAGGTTGAAGAACTCCCTTAAACCCTAACTTATTAGGCCCTTTACGTTTTTGAATATATCTTAAAGATTTACGTTCAAGAAGAGTGAAGAAAGCCACCCTTAACAAAATACAAATAAACAGAATTGTTAATTTTATTAGATTGTAAAAGATAAACATTTAGAGAGTAAAGCCAAAATCAAGAGGCGGGCCTCTGTTACAGGCTATAGTGGAAGGTTTCCTATCTTATAAGGTTTTACCTTAGCCTATTGGTTAAGTAAAAGTGTCCTATATGGGATCTTAAGAGTAGATAAAGTTAGAGTAAAAGAAATTGCCCTCACTCCTCCCCAATAGTTAAATTTGGAATCTGGTTAATTTCCTGGGCCAGCACCCTCCCGATGAAGTCAGTGCCAGCAGTCGCGGTTAGACTGAAGGGGTTTAACTGTATTTGAAAGATAGGTGGTAATTTTAACCTTTAAAAAAGAGGTGAAATTTTTATTTTGAAAGGTTCCCCTAGTAAGCCTTTGAAATTTAAAAGATAAACAAGGATTAGATACCCTTCTATATTTAAATGAAAATTCTTAAGGAGAGTAGTTGTTATAGTCTTGAAACCCAAAAGGTATGGCGGTATTTAGTTAAATCAGAGGAACCTGCCCAATAAGTGATACCCCTCATTATATCTTACCTTTTTTAGGTTTGTATACCGTCGTCTAAGCTATATTTATAAATCTAAGAGCTAGAAGCAGAGATGGGTAATTCAGATCCAGGCGCAGCTTTAAAAGGTTGAGGTGGGTTACATTTAAACTTTTAATGGAAAGAGGAGGAAATGTACCTGAAAATTGGATTTGAAAGTAATTTAAATTTAATAAGTTTAAATGAGTGTTTTTCTAAATATGTACATATCGCCCGTCACTCTCAGTCAATGAGATAAGTCGTAACAAAGTAGATGTACTGGAAAGTACCTCTTTAGTTTGGAAATTGAGGATGATGCTCTCAAATAGTAGATTCTACCCAACCTTAATATTTAAGTTAGAAAAACTACTATCCTTCAAAGATAGCCTCCATGTAATAACAGGTAGTGTATCAGCATGCTACTTTTTCATAGTGGAAGAAGTGAGGCAGGGGAACCGGTACAGGAGTTTCTAACTCTAATATTAAATATTGAGTTAGAGCTCTGCATTCCTTCCCATGGAGGAATATCTTGAAGGATAGTAGTTTTTCAGCAAATATTAGGTGGTAAGCCCCAGCAAAGCAAAGGCACTTTCAACCCATCTACTGTTTTCATTGACTGAAGCAGGGCATTTAGAAAACACTTCATTTATTAAGAATTTAAGTACTTTCAAATCAATTTCAAGGTACGACTACTCCTCTTTCAAAAGTTATTTCAAAGCTAGCAGTAATTTATAAATGTAACTTGAACGACGATATACAAACACAAAAGATAGAGTACATCTTTCTGGGCCAACTTAAAACCACCGCCATATTTGGAACAACAACACTCTCCTGGAAATTCCACTCATTTAAACATAGAGAGTAATCTATTATCTTTAGGGCAAAAGGCTAAGAGAGCCTTTCGAAAAAATTTCACCTCTTACAGGCTATCTTTCCCTTCGATCCAACCGGCTGCTGGCACTATTGAGGTGTGAGGAGGAAGTAGGTGCCTGTTCCTTTTGCTGTCACGGAACGAAAACTTGCCCAGAGGTAAGATTTTCTTCTAGCGGCAGAAGACACCCCAGATGCTCTGCAAATGTTTGTGTTTGTCTATTAACAATTCTGTTTGGGTAACTTTCTTCGAACAGATAACAAGACCTGTATTCAAAAGCAACAAAGAGGCTAATGAACAGGGTTTGGGGGATTCTTCAGCTTTCATTACTTTCCTCTCGAAGGCAGTTTTATCCCCTCACCAACTGGTCATTAAGGCCTTGAGGTACGCTATCTCTGCTCTGGTTTTCCTTGCCTACTTCTGGAGCCAAATTGGGTTCTGCTCTATTATCTTTACCGATAGATCTTCGCCCTGCTTTGCTAGGGTCTACCCCCACATTGAGGTAGGTATCAAACTTTTGCATCCGTGTCTTAAGCCCACGGGCTTCTAGCAACATCCCGATTTATGGGTGAAGACACTCTACCAGTTACTCGCATTTTTATTTGTACACCTTCTATCGTCAATATGCCAACTGTCTCGACGCATAACCAGCCCCTTTGTTTCAGGGGGTGAACTTGTAATCTAGTATGCGGCAGAGATTTTATCTGTGATCAACGTTACTCTTCAGGATTCTTTCTTGGCAATGAACATTCCCTTCTCACAGCTACTCTTAGCTTTGCTTTGCATCTGGGTTCAGTCTCTCCCATGTTCAAATTGGCATATTTTGCTGAAGTGCCACTGCTCCCAACCTTCTTTCTTTGATGTAAAAACTACCTAAGCCGTAACTGCTGCAGTGTGAAATCTGCCTGTTTTATAGGCTATAGTTTAACTACTTCACTCGAAGCCATTCGAAGTACCCTAAGGACCAAAACTAATAGGGTACCACTAGTAAGACTCCAGGTACTATTCCCAGTAGTCACCTGAATGACCGTAACAATGCAATCTCCACATCAAAAATTATAAAGAAACAACCGGCAATCAAAACAGTTAGGCCCAACTGACCCCTGGGTCAAACTCCACACTCAGGTGATCGCAGTGAATATACTAATGAGGATAAATGAGTGAGTCTAAGCATAGATCCCTTCTAAAAATTAAATTTCCTACAGAGACACACGGTTGAGCTTTGTACTCCCTTGCTGGGGGAGGAGTCCTAAATCGTAAATGAAGGCTGCAAAATAACCATGCTGTCTGAAATGTGGAAGCGACCCTGCCAAGCAAGATGACAGGGTTTGCTATCAGTCCTAGTGTACTAATGGCAGTCCCAATGTCGAAGACTGAAAACCAATGGCTACAAAAAAGTAGCTAGGTCAGACAAAGAGGCCTCCTCAGATAACTGGCCAGGCCAGCAAAGTAGAGCTCCCAGAAGACCTGTTGTAATAAGTGACCAGCTTGCTGCAGGTAACTGCCGGTGTGGTAACCTGGTGGCTCGCTGTTAGCCGATGAAATAATGGACTGTATTAATGGGTAAAAGAGTAACCCCCTCGGGAAGGTCATCTACACAGCTGTGCAGAGACTAATACTGGAAAACTCAGAAAATATCGGAGGTAATGAGTGAGGCCATGCCCCGATGGCACGAACACATGAAGACGGAAGTGCCCTCACTCCGTCGTGTGCTATGAATGTGTGCGCCCCGCCTCGAAGAAGATCTGAAAAGAAGTTAGGCGACGCAACCCTGGTGTAAGCTAATGGCTGGTAGTGACCAGATGATGGCAAAGTTGATATAACGAATATGAACTCTTAGTTCGAACATACGCCGGGCGGCACTAATAATCTGTGAGTTACGCATAGCCAAATGAAAATATACGTGCTCACAGGAGGCAGTAGATAGCACCGACCAATATTAACCATTGCAGTAATGTGGGAGCGAATCAGCTGCTCTTCGCTCTCAATAATCATATGAAACCCATAAGATTTAGAAGTACTGTATGAGGTATTAAATGGTAATATTCGGGCGCAGCCATGCTTTAAAAATACCTAATCATATAGGCAAATCATGCCATAGCCTTTCTTCAAAAAAGCTAGCAGACAAATCTCTATTGCCAACCATTTATAATAATAAATGAAATATAACTATAAATACTGGGGCAACCCTGCAGCATTGAAAATAGGTTTTACTCAGAATACTGTACTCCACCAAAATGGTAACCCAACCTCTGAAATATAAAAACCCAGCAGCCCAATTACCTGCCAACCTGAAGGGTGCATGCTGAGAGTAATTTGTTGTCATTTTTCGTAGTATCTTCAACTTAACCTTGATATTTTCTATTTAAACTCTTGCAACTAATGCTTAGAGTATATGTATTATTGTGGACCTAAAACCCTTGGTAATAACCTTGCAGGAAATGGACTTATGCTTAGAAGCTTAAGATTGACAACTGCTATATTGACTAATTAAACTAACTTTTATTGGAAAAGTACGCCTCTGCTGTGGAACCTTCCAACCAGATATGGTTTTAACAAGAGCCGCTAATGGGTAAATCTGTGGTTAGCTCTGAACTGCCCGGCTAACAGTCCTGGCATGGCATCAACCTAGTCTAGGGACGATCCAGAATGGACACATCGAAGCTGAAGGCCGAGACTTTGGTATCACTGCTAATCGATATTCCCCTCTATACACGAACCACCTTTCTCTCAATTCTTTTTCCGGGTATTATGTATGCGTCAACTCTATGGCCTTAAAATCCGAACTTATTCATATCTTCAATACCACTGGTGCCCAATAACCTTGATCGTTAACCTAGGCGTTCTTACCTCATCCAGCAGATAAAGAAGGTGTAGGGAGGGGAGAGCAATAAATAGTAAAATTAACGCAGGTAAAACAGTTCAAATTATTTCAATTAATTGGCTCTCCAATAAGGACCGGTTAACAAAACCCCCCACCACCATCCTTAACATAATATAACCAACTACTCTGATAATTAAAGTAATAATAATTATGGTATGATCATGAAAAAAGATCAGCTGCCTTATTAAAGGAGAAACCCTATCTTGCAAACCAAACCTCCTTCACCAAGGTATCTTTTAAGGTCTCTACCTTTTAAGGATTTTAACTCCTTTACACTCAATTGCTGCTTAGAGTTAAAAAGTTCTTATAGGAATTTCATCATACCTATGATCCGCAGGTGGGTTGGGGTGGAATCACTCTAAAGAGGATCTTAACCTTTCCAGAGCTATATAATAACGCTCTGCTAAAAGAGCCTCTCAAATAATCAACAAAAATATTATTACAGAAACAACAGAAAGCAAAGACCCAATAGACGATACTAGATTTCAAAACCTATAAACATCCGGGTAGTCAGAATAACGACGCGGTATTCCTCCCAACCCTAAGAAATGTTGAGGGAAAAATGTGAGATTTACTCCAATAAACATTACCAGAAATTGAACCTTTAATCAAAAGCTCCTTATCCTTAACCCAGTAAATAAAGGAAACCAATGTACCACCCCCCCAAAAATAGCAAATACTGCCCCTATAGATAAAACATAATGGAAATGGGCTACTACATAATAAGTATCATGTAAAATGATATCAATAGATGAATTAGCTAGGATTACCCCTGTTAACCCCCCTAATGTAAATAAAAAAATAAAACCTAAAGCCCATAATAGAGCGGGTCTAAACCTTAAATGAGCCCCATGTAAAGTTCTCAGCCAACTAAAAATCTTAATACCAGTAGGGACAGCAATAATTATAGTAGCTGAAGTAAAATAAGCACGAGTATCAACATCTATCCCTACTGTAAATATATGATGAGCTCATACAACAAACCCTAATACACCAATAGCAATTATCGCATAAATTATCCCTAAAGTACCAAAAGCTTCTTTTTTATTAGACTCCTGTCTAACAATATGAGAAATTATCCCAAATGCGGGTAAAATTAAAATATAAACCTCAGGATGTCCGAAAAATCAAAATAAGTGTTGGTACAAGATAGGATCTCCTCCCCCCCTAGGGTCGAAAAAAGAGGTGTTCAGATTACGGTCTGTTAATAACATAGTAATGGCCCCTGCTAAAACTGGTAGTGAAAGTAACAAGAGAATTGCTGTAATTAACACTGACCAAACAAATAGAGGGACACGATCTATCCTTATCCCCTCTGCTCGTATATTAATTACAGTAGTAATAAAATTTACAGCTCCTAAAATTGAAGAAGCTCCAGCCAAATGAAGGGAAAAAATCCCTAAATCTACTGAAGCCCCTCTATGGGCAATTCCACTTGCCAAAGGTGGGTAGACAGTCCAGCCAGTCCCAACACCTCTTTCAACTAAACCTCTTCTTAATAACAAAATTAGTGATGGGGGAAGAAGCCAAAATCTTATATTATTTATACGCGGAAAAGCTATATCAGGGGCCCCTAATATTAAAGGTACTAATCAATTACCAAAGCCTCCAATTATAATAGGTATAACTATAAAAAAAATTATTACAAAAGCATGAGCAGTAACAATCACATTATAAATCTGATCGTCTCCAATTAACCTCCCAGGGTTTCCTAACTCAGTTCGAATAATTATCCTAAGGGCTGTTCCAACAGCCCCTGCTCAAGCACCAAATACAAAATACAATGTCCCAATATCTTTATGATTTGTGGAATAAAATCAGCGTTGCATATTGTAAAAGCTATAAAGCGATAGGTTGTAAACCTGTAGAAGAGTTAGGTTTAAAAATCCTCAAGCTGCAAACCTGAGTTCACAATTTATTGTAAAAGCCTGATTATATAAACCAGATAACAAAAGCCGGTATAATTCATAATCCTAGGATCCTAGTAAAAAGCACAAAACTAACAACTATTAAATCAATAAAACGTTGTTGAATTAATGGATTTTCTCAAACAAAAATCAGATGAGGGATTCCTAATGTAATATAGTAGAATAGTGTAATTGATCTTATAAAAATAAGGACCATTAACGCGAAAGGATCCATAAATGGACCAACCAAATAAAGTAATCAACATTTAACGAAAAATCCTAAAAAAGGAGGCACCCCTCCTAAAGAAAATAACCCAACTCCAAAAACAAAACCATGCCAAAATGGGGTTTCCGGTCTATAAAGCTGTGTTAAATTATAAATCCTGTAAAAGTAAACTAATACTACAACTGAAGTTAGTATTATGCAATATATTCTAAAATAAACTGCCCAACTCATGCTATGATTAATCAAAGGTATTATCACCCATCCTATATGATTAATAGAAGAATAAATCAAAACACCTCGTACTTTTAACTCATTTAATCCCCCTAATGCCCCCACTACCCCTCTTATAATGATAGTTAAATATATAAATTGCCCTAACATAAACAAATCACAATGGTATAACAAAGATAAAGGGGCAATTTTTTGTAAGGTTCTTAAAACAACGAACTCAGACCATTTAATTTGAGAAGCTACTACAGGGTATCAAAAATGGAAAGGAGCCACTCCGGCTTTGAGTAATAACCCCACCCTTATATAAAGCTTTAACGTAAGATCATAACTTCAAATATCTAACCCCCTAATTAAAAGTAAAAGAGACCCAGTAGCTTGAGCTAAAAAATAAAAAATACAAGCCATTCCCCCTGTCTTTCCTTTAACTAAAAAAGGGATAAAACATATTAAGTTTATTTCTAATCCTATTCAAACCCCCACCCATCTTCTTCTATAAATTGTAATTCAAATCCCTACTAATATACCTGCCACAAAAAAAAACCTAAAAGGTGTTCTAAGCATAATTCAGAGGTCAAACCATCAATGGGGTATGAACCCACTAGCTTTTTTAGCTTATCTTAAATTATTATTTATCTTATTTTAAATAATTTTTGAATATTTTTTAAGTGTTAATTGCACGTTAGGTTTTGAACTTAAAAGTCCTCCTTTAATTTATTGTGTTATCCAATAATTATTTTTAGAATTGTGTTATTTACCTCAAGGGAAATAAAATAAACTAATTAATAATTTTATACCTTTAGTATCAGGGGGACTTAACCTATATTTGGTATTATACCTTGAAAAGGATAGAGCTATTTGTATCTCATATCTAGGTTTCAGTCTATTTAGTTATATACTTCTAGAAAAGATATTTTAACATTATCCTTATATCCAGCTAGCTTTTAAATAATTAAATTACACTTTTTAAAAAATGATCTTCTATTGAATAAATTTTAGGAAACCTAAAACCTTTAAAAGAATTAATATTATTATTTAAACAGGCGTTTCATATTCTAACCTCCAACCAATATAAATTCTTATTACCTAAGCTTTTCTAATTAATTTAAAATTTAATAATAGGTCTATTAGTAAAAATTTTTTATTATTGAATTTAAATGTTATTTTAAATCTAAGTCCAACTAGCAAAAACTAGACTATTTGTTTCTTCGCCTGTTTAACAAAAACAACTCTTTTATTTACCATTCAAGGTAGGACCTGCTCACTGATGATTAAAAGCCGCAGTATCATGACTGTGCTAAGGTAGCATAATAATTAGTTGTTTAATTGACCACTGGAATGAAGGGTCTGACGAAAGAATAATTTTCTTCTTGTTTTTTGAAATTAATAAGTAAATAAAAAAGTTTATCTACCTTAGATAGACGATAAGACCCTAAAACCTTTTAAGAGTGTTACTCTTTTTGCTGGGGAGGCAAATTATATCTCATAATTTAATATAACAAAATGAATGGGTATACTCAACTTAAATTAAACCCAAAAAGGTACTTTAGGGATAACAGCATAATTTTTATATAGAGTTACTTATCGACATAAAAGATTATGACCTCGATGTTGAATTGATATTACTTTTCTAAGCAGCCCTAGAAATTCGTAGGTCTGTTCGACCTTTAATTTATCACATGATTTGAGTTCAAACCGGCGTGAGCCAGGTTGGATTCTATCTTCTAGTAAACTTGTATTTATCTAGTACGTAAGGACTTTTAAATAATAATTTTTAATAAACTTTCGTTAAATTATCTATCGGATGTTTTCAAAACATCTACTTTAGTTTAGCTACCTTTTATTAAAATTTTTTTAAAGGACCTTCATATCTCTTTACTAATCCACATACGCATCTTAAAGTTAACAACAAATAGCCTACAACAAATAAATATAATTTATATCTACTATTAGATATCAAGAGATAAACAGACCCCTCACTCCCTACCGAAAATCTATCTGCCTTAAAAAGAACTATTGACCCTCTGTCTATTTTTAAAAAAAATACTACTACGATTAAACACCTTGCAATTTTTAAATAATTTTCGTAATTATAATTAGTTTTAACTGAAGGAGCTAGTCCTCTTACATATACAAAAACCACTAATATTCCTCCTAAAAATACTAAAAATAAAATATAAGAGTATCAAACTCTCACTATTAACCTTAAAAAAATAACTATAATAAATGATAATAAAACTAGAAAAGCGACTAAAATTTGAGGGCCTTCTACTAAAATTATTAAGCAGGATAGTGCTATACAAGCTATTATAAAAAACATTATTTCAGAAATTAGTTTAAATAAAACATTAGTTTTGGATACTAAAATTTAACTATTATATTACAGATATCTTTTTTAACATCTAACTACATATTTTTTCTTTCTATATTGACTTTTGTTTTTGTATTCAAACATTTACTATCTTCGTTAATTTGTTTGGAGTGTATAACATTAATTATTTATCTAAAAATCTCCTTAATCTCCTTTTCATTTCCTTATGAAACATTTTATTGCTTTATATATATCTCAATTGCGGTGTGCGAAGCAGCTTTAGGGCTCAGTATTGTTATTCTTTACACCCTTAAGAAAGGAAATGAAATAATTAAACCATTATAATGATAAAAATTTGTATTTTATTAATAATATCTTTGACTCTGCCTTTTACTTTGTATTCTTTTATTAGCTTGTTATTAATTATATTAACTATTATAGCTTTTTTCTTAAGACATTATCAAGATATTTTTTTACTTCATAAACTATTATTTTTAGATTCTCTTTCTTTTTCATTAATTAATCTAACTATTTTAATTATGGCTTTAAGAACCTTGGCAAGTGTTTCAAATAGAAATATTATTAGGTACAAAAAAACCTTTATCATAGTTTTAATTTCATTATCATTAATTTTAATTTTAACCTTCAGAACTGTAAATTTAATTTTATTTTATACCTTATTTGAAGCCTCTCTGATCCCCACCTTTATATTAATTTTAGGTTGAGGAAACCAACCTGAACGTGTGCAAGCCGGGGTGTATTTATTAATTTATATAGTTTTTGCTTCCCTTCCTTTACTAATTGGTATTTTAATTTGAGTTGACTCAACAAAAACATCTAACCTCTTAATTGTATTTCTTTATCCTAGAAATCATATTATTTCAAACCTTATATCATTTGCCCTTATTTTTGCCTTTTCGGTTAAACTTCCTCTATACCTGATCCATTTATGACTCCCTAAAGCTCATGTTGAAGCCCCTGTGGCTGGTTCTATAATTCTAGCTGCTATTCTTTTGAAATTAGGAGGGTATGGTATCTTTCGATTTTCTAATGGTATAGAACATATATTTTATAACATCAGCCCTTTTATATTGAGCTGGTCTCTTTCAGGAGGAGTCCTTGTATCTCTAGTTTGTTTATTCCAAAGGGACATTAAATTTTTAATTGCTTTATCTTCTGTTGCTCATATATCTTTAGTAATAGCAGGTGCGTTAACCTTTTCATCTTGAGGTATTAATGGGGCTCAATTTATTATAATTGGGCATGGATTTTGCTCCTCAGGATTATTTTGTATTGCTAATATAATTTACGAACGGACTAACTCCCGTAGATTGTTTTTATTAAAAGGGCTTCAATCCCTTTCCCCTTCACTAGCTATAATATGATTCCTCCTTTGTACATCTAATATAGCGGCTCCTCCTACTTTAAACCTTTTGGGAGAAATAAATAGGATTACATCCATTTTTTCTTGAAATTTAAGATTAGCCTTAATTTTAAGGATATTAGTTTTCATATCTGCTTGCTATTCCCTTTTTCTATTTAGGCAAACACAACACGGTAAAACCCCCTCTCTTTTAAAACCTTTCTACCCCCCCTCCTTACGAGAGTGATTAATTTTAACCTTACATTGGGTTCCTTTAAATCTTTTATTTTTAGCTCCTTGGCTATTACAAATTTATTTGTAAGTTAATAATTTATTAAAATATTAAGTTGTGGTCTTAAAAATGAGAATGTAACCTCTTTAATATCTTCAGTATTATGTTCTAAAAACTTCTTTATCAAATATTCGTTATGATAACAACTAATATTATAATTATCACAAGTAGATTTTTTTTTAACCTATTAATTAATCATAAACTTAATACCTCCCTTCTTTTTAAGAAAAAGAAATTTAAACCCTGTCCCCCAAAAGCTTCTGATCACCCAAAATCTATTTTTTTAATTAATAGACTGATAGACTGGCCTGTGTGTCTTAATTTATTACCTCTCAATTTAGATATATTTCATATTAGTAAATATATGTCAACTTGGGCTAAACCTTTTATTAATACTAGTCTTTTTAGGTTCCTTACTCTTCATATTAAACCAATAAAAACCCCTAAGATCATTCTCACAAAAGCTAACCATTTTAAATTTATAGAAAGCCTCACTATAACAGGAATTGGTATTACCACCCAAAGTAAAATAGCCCCTCTAATCAAAGATATAGTTATTAACCCAATCTTAGATCTTAATATTACTCAATCTTTCTCTTCTCTAGAACTTACTAAAGCTTGATTTGAAAAAATATTAAATCTCAAAAATATTAATCGAAACGAGTATCTAGCTGATAGCCCTACTACTATTATTAAAAATCTATAGAATATTAAAAAGTTATCCGTTATCATTATAGATTCAATAATTAAATCTTTAGAATAAAATCCTGATAAAAAGGGTACTCCGCATAAGGCTAAACTTGATAAATTTATAACTATTCCAGTAATAGGAAGGTTAAAAATTATCCCCCCCATCTTACGAATATCTTGAGAGTCATTTATTCTATGAATAATTTTTCCTCTACATATAAATAATAAAGCTTTAAACACTGCATGGATAAGTAAATGGACAAAAGCTAACTGTGAAAACCCTATTGATAAAGTTCTAACTATAATACCCAGCTGGCTTAAAGTAGATAAAGCGACTACCTTTTTAAAATCAACCTCTACTAAAGCTCTTAATCTTGCTATAAGAGTAGTTATTAAACCTAAATAAATTAAAAAATTCATAATTTTAGAGCCTATTAATAATCTTTCAAAACGAATCAATAAATAGACCCCAGCTGTTACCAAAGTAGAGGAATGTACTAAAGCCCTTACAGGAGTTGGAGCTGCTATTGCTGCTGGTAGCCAAGCAGAAAATGGAATTTGAGCTCTTTTAGTAATAGCAGCTAACCTCACCAACCATATAACTAACTCACCTTTATTTATTAATATAAATATGTATCTCCATCTCCCTAATTCAACTAAACAAGCAATACTTAATAATAAAGCCGCGTCTCCTACACGATTTCTTAAAGCTGTTACTATCCCCGCTCTCCCGGATTTCTCATTTTTATAGAAGATAACTAGAATATAAGAAGTCACCCCTAGTCCATCCCACCCTAATATTATCCTTACTAAGTTTAAACTAAAAACTAAAAAAAATATCCTAACCACAAATATAAAAACTAATATCATAAATAAACGAAAATTCAAACTAGCTTTTATATAACTACCACTATAAAAAAAAATTGAGCTTGAAATTAGTGCAATAAAACCAAAAAAAATAACAGATATTCAATCAATATAAAAATTAAATAGTATTCTTACCCTTCCTCTTCTTAAAATTCCCCACTCTAAAACATAACTTTTACCTGAAACTATTAAATCTAGGCCAAAAATTATAGACAATAATATAAAAACTATTATTATAAGTATTATCCATACATTTTCCTTTTCTAAAAAAAATATTCACTATAGTTTATATTTAAAACACTATTTTTGTAATATAGAAATCTTTTAATTCATTTAAACCATCGCAAAATAAACCCTTTAATAAAAATTTTAAACTCTACTCTAATTGACATGCCTTCCCCCTTAAATATTTCTTTCTGGTGAAATTTTGGCTCCTTATTAGGTTTGTGTTTAATATTACAGATTATCACCGGTATATTCTTGGCTATGCATTACTCAGGACATGTAGATTTAGCTTTTGATAATATTACTTATATCTGCCGGGATGTAAACAATGGTTGGCTAATTCGAACATTTCACGCTAACGGAGCCTCTATATTCTTTATTTGTCTTTACCTCCATATTGGACGAGGTATGTATTACAGTTCTTATACCCTTACCCATACCTGAATATTAGGAACCTCTATTTTATTTCTAACAATAGCTACAGCCTTTTTAGGGTACGTTCTCCCTTGAGGACAGATATCTTTATGAGGGGCTTCTGTAATTACAAACCTATTATCAACAATCCCTTATATAGGAACAAACCTAGTTCAATGGTTGTGGGGGGGATTCGCAGTAAGAACCCCTACTTTAACACGATTCTTCACCCTACATTTTCTTCTCCCTTATGTAATTTTTGCTATAGCAGCCTTACATATTATATTCCTTCATCAAACAGGCTCTAGTAATCCCTTGGGGTTAAAAAGAAACTCTCTTAAATTAACTCTCCATCCTTATTTTACAATGAAAGACATTATCGGAGTATTATTATTTATTTTAGTACTAACCTCTATGTGCTTATGAAACCCTTATATATTAGGAGACCCGGAAAATTTTAACCTGGCTAACCCTTTAAACTCTCCCCCTCATATTCAACCAGAGTGATATTATCTATTTGCCTACGCTATCTTACGTTCCATTCCTAATAAATTAGGAGGTGTAATTGCTTTAGTATTATCTATTATAGTTCTTTATACTCTTCCTTTCTCATCAAAAAAAAAAATTCAATCCCTTCAATTTTACCCTGTAAATCAGTTGCTTTTGTGATCTTTCTTTTCTGTCGCCTCTTTGTTAACATGGATCGGGGCTAAACCAGTAGAAGCCCCTTATATTATTACAGGCCAAATTCTAACAATTATATATTTTAGGTTCTTTATAATTGAGCCTATATTATCTAAAACTTGAGACCAGATAACTTCGTAAAACCTTGATTAAATAAACCAGGACCCTTTTCATATTCGAAAAAATTATGGTTTTAACCAAATATTATGAGTAAATATACGAATACCCCGACCCCAACAAAAAAGGGAAAGTCGGGGGATATTCGTAGTTTTCTCGTCAAAATCGTGGCCATAACTGGCTAGTTTCTTGGTTAAATTACCTAAGGTTATAAATATTTAAAACCTTAGGTAATTTAACCAAGAAACTAGCCAGTTATGGCCACGATTTTGACGAGAAAACTACGAATATCCCCCGACTTTCCCTTTTTTGTTGGGGTCGGGGTATTCGTATATTTACTCATAATATTTGGTTAAAACCATAATTTTTTCGAATATGAAAAGGGTCCTGGTTTATTTAATCAAGGTTTTACGAAGTTATCTGGTCTCAAGTTTTAGATAATATAGGCTCAATTATAAAGAACCTAAAATATATAATTGTTAGAATTTGGCCTGTAATAATATAAGGGGCTTCTACTGGTTTAGCCCCGATCCATGTTAACAAAGAGGCGACAGAAAAGAAAGATCACAAAAGCAACTGATTTACAGGGTAAAATTGAAGGGATTGAATTTTTTTTTTTGATGAGAAAGGAAGAGTATAAAGAACTATAATAGATAATACTAAAGCAATTACACCTCCTAATTTATTAGGAATGGAACGTAAGATAGCGTAGGCAAATAGATAATATCACTCTGGTTGAATATGAGGGGGAGAGTTTAAAGGGTTAGCCAGGTTAAAATTTTCCGGGTCTCCTAATATATAAGGGTTTCATAAGCACATAGAGGTTAGTACTAAAATAAATAATAATACTCCGATAATGTCTTTCATTGTAAAATAAGGATGGAGAGTTAATTTAAGAGAGTTTCTTTTTAACCCCAAGGGATTACTAGAGCCTGTTTGATGAAGGAATATAATATGTAAGGCTGCTATAGCAAAAATTACATAAGGGAGAAGAAAATGTAGGGTGAAGAATCGTGTTAAAGTAGGGGTTCTTACTGCGAATCCCCCCCACAACCATTGAACTAGGTTTGTTCCTATATAAGGGATTGTTGATAATAGGTTTGTAATTACAGAAGCCCCTCATAAAGATATCTGTCCTCAAGGGAGAACGTACCCTAAAAAGGCTGTAGCTATTGTTAGAAATAAAATAGAGGTTCCTAATATTCAGGTATGGGTAAGGGTATAAGAACTGTAATACATACCTCGTCCAATATGGAGGTAAAGACAAATAAAGAATATAGAGGCTCCGTTAGCGTGAAATGTTCGAATTAGCCAACCATTGTTTACATCCCGGCAGATATAAGTAATATTATCAAAAGCTAAATCTACATGTCCTGAGTAATGCATAGCCAAGAATATACCGGTGATAATCTGTAATATTAAACACAAACCTAATAAGGAGCCAAAATTTCACCAGAAAGAAATATTTAAGGGGGAAGGCATGTCAATTAGAGTAGAGTTTAAAATTTTTATTAAAGGGTTTATTTTGCGATGGTTTAAATGAATTAAAAGATTTCTATATTACAAAAATAGTGTTTTAAATATAAACTATAGTGAATATTTTTTTTAGAAAAGGAAAATGTATGGATAATACTTATAATAATAGTTTTTATATTATTGTCTATAATTTTTGGCCTAGATTTAATAGTTTCAGGTAAAAGTTATGTTTTAGAGTGGGGAATTTTAAGAAGAGGAAGGGTAAGAATACTATTTAATTTTTATATTGATTGAATATCTGTTATTTTTTTTGGTTTTATTGCACTAATTTCAAGCTCAATTTTTTTTTATAGTGGTAGTTATATAAAAGCTAGTTTGAATTTTCGTTTATTTATGATATTAGTTTTTATATTTGTGGTTAGGATATTTTTTTTAGTTTTTAGTTTAAACTTAGTAAGGATAATATTAGGGTGGGATGGACTAGGGGTGACTTCTTATATTCTAGTTATCTTCTATAAAAATGAGAAATCCGGGAGAGCGGGGATAGTAACAGCTTTAAGAAATCGTGTAGGAGACGCGGCTTTATTATTAAGTATTGCTTGTTTAGTTGAATTAGGGAGATGGAGATACATATTTATATTAATAAATAAAGGTGAGTTAGTTATATGGTTGGTGAGGTTAGCTGCTATTACTAAAAGAGCTCAAATTCCATTTTCTGCTTGGCTACCAGCAGCAATAGCAGCTCCAACTCCTGTAAGGGCTTTAGTACATTCCTCTACTTTGGTAACAGCTGGGGTCTATTTATTGATTCGTTTTGAAAGATTATTAATAGGCTCTAAAATTATGAATTTTTTAATTTATTTAGGTTTAATAACTACTCTTATAGCAAGATTAAGAGCTTTAGTAGAGGTTGATTTTAAAAAGGTAGTCGCTTTATCTACTTTAAGCCAGCTGGGTATTATAGTTAGAACTTTATCAATAGGGTTTTCACAGTTAGCTTTTGTCCATTTACTTATCCATGCAGTGTTTAAAGCTTTATTATTTATATGTAGAGGAAAAATTATTCATAGAATAAATGACTCTCAAGATATTCGTAAGATGGGGGGGATAATTTTTAACCTTCCTATTACTGGAATAGTTATAAATTTATCAAGTTTAGCCTTATGCGGAGTACCCTTTTTATCAGGATTTTATTCTAAAGATTTAATTATTGAATCTATAATGATAACGGATAACTTTTTAATATTCTATAGATTTTTAATAATAGTAGTAGGGCTATCAGCTAGATACTCGTTTCGATTAATATTTTTGAGATTTAATATTTTTTCAAATCAAGCTTTAGTAAGTTCTAGAGAAGAGAAAGATTGAGTAATATTAAGATCTAAGATTGGGTTAATAACTATATCTTTGATTAGAGGGGCTATTTTACTTTGGGTGGTAATACCAATTCCTGTTATAGTGAGGCTTTCTATAAATTTAAAATGGTTAGCTTTTGTGAGAATGATCTTAGGGGTTTTTATTGGTTTAATATGAAGAGTAAGGAACCTAAAAAGACTAGTATTAATAAAAGGTTTAGCCCAAGTTGACATATATTTACTAATATGAAATATATCTAAATTGAGAGGTAATAAATTAAGACACACAGGCCAGTCTATCAGTCTATTAATTAAAAAAATAGATTTTGGGTGATCAGAAGCTTTTGGGGGACAGGGTTTAAATTTCTTTTTCTTAAAAAGAAGGGAGGTATTAAGTTTATGATTAATTAATAGGTTAAAAAAAAATCTACTTGTGATAATTATAATATTAGTTGTTATCATAACGAATATTTGATAAAGAAGTTTTTAGAACATAATACTGAAGATATTAAAGAGGTTACATTCTCATTTTTAAGACCACAACTTAATATTTTAATAAATTATTAACTTACAAATAAATTTGTAATAGCCAAGGAGCTAAAAATAAAAGATTTAAAGGAACCCAATGTAAGGTTAAAATTAATCACTCTCGTAAGGAGGGGGGGTAGAAAGGTTTTAAAAGAGAGGGGGTTTTACCGTGTTGTGTTTGCCTAAATAGAAAAAGGGAATAGCAAGCAGATATGAAAACTAATATCCTTAAAATTAAGGCTAATCTTAAATTTCAAGAAAAAATGGATGTAATCCTATTTATTTCTCCCAAAAGGTTTAAAGTAGGAGGAGCCGCTATATTAGATGTACAAAGGAGGAATCATATTATAGCTAGTGAAGGGGAAAGGGATTGAAGCCCTTTTAATAAAAACAATCTACGGGAGTTAGTCCGTTCGTAAATTATATTAGCAATACAAAATAATCCTGAGGAGCAAAATCCATGCCCAATTATAATAAATTGAGCCCCATTAATACCTCAAGATGAAAAGGTTAACGCACCTGCTATTACTAAAGATATATGAGCAACAGAAGATAAAGCAATTAAAAATTTAATGTCCCTTTGGAATAAACAAACTAGAGATACAAGGACTCCTCCTGAAAGAGACCAGCTCAATATAAAAGGGCTGATGTTATAAAATATATGTTCTATACCATTAGAAAATCGAAAGATACCATACCCTCCTAATTTCAAAAGAATAGCAGCTAGAATTATAGAACCAGCCACAGGGGCTTCAACATGAGCTTTAGGGAGTCATAAATGGATCAGGTATAGAGGAAGTTTAACCGAAAAGGCAAAAATAAGGGCAAATGATATAAGGTTTGAAATAATATGATTTCTAGGATAAAGAAATACAATTAAGAGGTTAGATGTTTTTGTTGAGTCAACTCAAATTAAAATACCAATTAGTAAAGGAAGGGAAGCAAAAACTATATAAATTAATAAATACACCCCGGCTTGCACACGTTCAGGTTGGTTTCCTCAACCTAAAATTAATATAAAGGTGGGGATCAGAGAGGCTTCAAATAAGGTATAAAATAAAATTAAATTTACAGTTCTGAAGGTTAAAATTAAAATTAATGATAATGAAATTAAAACTATGATAAAGGTTTTTTTGTACCTAATAATATTTCTATTTGAAACACTTGCCAAGGTTCTTAAAGCCATAATTAAAATAGTTAGATTAATTAATGAAAAAGAAAGAGAATCTAAAAATAATAGTTTATGAAGTAAAAAAATATCTTGATAATGTCTTAAGAAAAAAGCTATAATAGTTAATATAATTAATAACAAGCTAATAAAAGAATACAAAGTAAAAGGCAGAGTCAAAGATATTATTAATAAAATACAAATTTTTATCATTATAATGGTTTAATTATTTCATTTCCTTTCTTAAGGGTGTAAAGAATAACAATACTGAGCCCTAAAGCTGCTTCGCACACCGCAATTGAGATATATATAAAGCAATAAAATGTTTCATAAGGAAATGAAAAGGAGATTAAGGAGATTTTTAGATAAATAATTAATGTTATACACTCCAAACAAATTAACGAAGATAGTAAATGTTTGAATACAAAAACAAAAGTCAATATAGAAAGAAAAAATATGTAGTTAGATGTTAAAAAAGATATCTGTAATATAATAGTTAAATTTTAGTATCCAAAACTAATGTTTTATTTAAACTAATTTCTGAAATAATGTTTTTTATAATAGCTTGTATAGCACTATCCTGCTTAATAATTTTAGTAGAAGGCCCTCAAATTTTAGTCGCTTTTCTAGTTTTATTATCATTTATTATAGTTATTTTTTTAAGGTTAATAGTGAGAGTTTGATACTCTTATATTTTATTTTTAGTATTTTTAGGAGGAATATTAGTGGTTTTTGTATATGTAAGAGGACTAGCTCCTTCAGTTAAAACTAATTATAATTACGAAAATTATTTAAAAATTGCAAGGTGTTTAATCGTAGTAGTATTTTTTTTAAAAATAGACAGAGGGTCAATAGTTCTTTTTAAGGCAGATAGATTTTCGGTAGGGAGTGAGGGGTCTGTTTATCTCTTGATATCTAATAGTAGATATAAATTATATTTATTTGTTGTAGGCTATTTGTTGTTAACTTTAAGATGCGTATGTGGATTAGTAAAGAGATATGAAGGTCCTTTAAAAAAATTTTAATAAAAGGTAGCTAAACTAAAGTAGATGTTTTGAAAACATCCGATAGATAATTTAACGAAAGTTTATTAAAAATTATTATTTAAAAGTCCTTACGTACTAGATAAATACAAGTTTACTAGAAGATAGAATCCAACCTGGCTCACGCCGGTTTGAACTCAAATCATGTGATAAATTAAAGGTCGAACAGACCTACGAATTTCTAGGGCTGCTTAGAAAAGTAATATCAATTCAACATCGAGGTCATAATCTTTTATGTCGATAAGTAACTCTATATAAAAATTATGCTGTTATCCCTAAAGTACCTTTTTGGGTTTAATTTAAGTTGAGTATACCCATTCATTTTGTTATATTAAATTATGAGATATAATTTGCCTCCCCAGCAAAAAGAGTAACACTCTTAAAAGGTTTTAGGGTCTTATCGTCTATCTAAGGTAGATAAACTTTTTTATTTACTTATTAATTTCAAAAAACAAGAAGAAAATTATTCTTTCGTCAGACCCTTCATTCCAGTGGTCAATTAAACAACTAATTATTATGCTACCTTAGCACAGTCATGATACTGCGGCTTTTAATCATCAGTGAGCAGGTCCTACCTTGAATGGTAAATAAAAGAGTTGTTTTTGTTAAACAGGCGAAGAAACAAATAGTCTAGTTTTTGCTAGTTGGACTTAGATTTAAAATAACATTTAAATTCAATAATAAAAAATTTTTACTAATAGACCTATTATTAAATTTTAAATTAATTAGAAAAGCTTAGGTAATAAGAATTTATATTGGTTGGAGGTTAGAATATGAAACGCCTGTTTAAATAATAATATTAATTCTTTTAAAGGTTTTAGGTTTCCTAAAATTTATTCAATAGAAGATCATTTTTTAAAAAGTGTAATTTAATTATTTAAAAGCTAGCTGGATATAAGGATAATGTTAAAATATCTTTTCTAGAAGTATATAACTAAATAGACTGAAACCTAGATATGAGATACAAATAGCTCTATCCTTTTCAAGGTATAATACCAAATATAGGTTAAGTCCCCCTGATACTAAAGGTATAAAATTATTAATTAGTTTATTTTATTTCCCTTGAGGTAAATAACACAATTCTAAAAATAATTATTGGATAACACAATAAATTAAAGGAGGACTTTTAAGTTCAAAACCTAACGTGCAATTAACACTTAAAAAATATTCAAAAATTATTTAAAATAAGATAAATAATAATTTAAGATAAGCTAAAAAAGCTAGTGGGTTCATACCCCATTGATGGTTTGACCTCTGAATTATGCTTAGAACACCTTTTAGGTTTTTTTTTGTGGCAGGTATATTAGTAGGGATTTGAATTACAATTTATAGAAGAAGATGGGTGGGGGTTTGAATAGGATTAGAAATAAACTTAATATGTTTTATCCCTTTTTTAGTTAAAGGAAAGACAGGGGGAATGGCTTGTATTTTTTATTTTTTAGCTCAAGCTACTGGGTCTCTTTTACTTTTAATTAGGGGGTTAGATATTTGAAGTTATGATCTTACGTTAAAGCTTTATATAAGGGTGGGGTTATTACTCAAAGCCGGAGTGGCTCCTTTCCATTTTTGATACCCTGTAGTAGCTTCTCAAATTAAATGGTCTGAGTTCGTTGTTTTAAGAACCTTACAAAAAATTGCCCCTTTATCTTTGTTATACCATTGTGATTTGTTTATGTTAGGGCAATTTATATATTTAACTATCATTATAAGAGGGGTAGTGGGGGCATTAGGGGGATTAAATGAGTTAAAAGTACGAGGTGTTTTGATTTATTCTTCTATTAATCATATAGGATGGGTGATAATACCTTTGATTAATCATAGCATGAGTTGGGCAGTTTATTTTAGAATATATTGCATAATACTAACTTCAGTTGTAGTATTAGTTTACTTTTACAGGATTTATAATTTAACACAGCTTTATAGACCGGAAACCCCATTTTGGCATGGTTTTGTTTTTGGAGTTGGGTTATTTTCTTTAGGAGGGGTGCCTCCTTTTTTAGGATTTTTCGTTAAATGTTGATTACTTTATTTGGTTGGTCCATTTATGGATCCTTTCGCGTTAATGGTCCTTATTTTTATAAGATCAATTACACTATTCTACTATATTACATTAGGAATCCCTCATCTGATTTTTGTTTGAGAAAATCCATTAATTCAACAACGTTTTATTGATTTAATAGTTGTTAGTTTTGTGCTTTTTACTAGGATCCTAGGATTATGAATTATACCGGCTTTTGTTATCTGGTTTATATAATCAGGCTTTTACAATAAATTGTGAACTCAGGTTTGCAGCTTGAGGATTTTTAAACCTAACTCTTCTACAGGTTTACAACCTATCGCTTTATAGCTTTTACAATATGCAACGCTGATTTTATTCCACAAATCATAAAGATATTGGGACATTGTATTTTGTATTTGGTGCTTGAGCAGGGGCTGTTGGAACAGCCCTTAGGATAATTATTCGAACTGAGTTAGGAAACCCTGGGAGGTTAATTGGAGACGATCAGATTTATAATGTGATTGTTACTGCTCATGCTTTTGTAATAATTTTTTTTATAGTTATACCTATTATAATTGGAGGCTTTGGTAATTGATTAGTACCTTTAATATTAGGGGCCCCTGATATAGCTTTTCCGCGTATAAATAATATAAGATTTTGGCTTCTTCCCCCATCACTAATTTTGTTATTAAGAAGAGGTTTAGTTGAAAGAGGTGTTGGGACTGGCTGGACTGTCTACCCACCTTTGGCAAGTGGAATTGCCCATAGAGGGGCTTCAGTAGATTTAGGGATTTTTTCCCTTCATTTGGCTGGAGCTTCTTCAATTTTAGGAGCTGTAAATTTTATTACTACTGTAATTAATATACGAGCAGAGGGGATAAGGATAGATCGTGTCCCTCTATTTGTTTGGTCAGTGTTAATTACAGCAATTCTCTTGTTACTTTCACTACCAGTTTTAGCAGGGGCCATTACTATGTTATTAACAGACCGTAATCTGAACACCTCTTTTTTCGACCCTAGGGGGGGAGGAGATCCTATCTTGTACCAACACTTATTTTGATTTTTCGGACATCCTGAGGTTTATATTTTAATTTTACCCGCATTTGGGATAATTTCTCATATTGTTAGACAGGAGTCTAATAAAAAAGAAGCTTTTGGTACTTTAGGGATAATTTATGCGATAATTGCTATTGGTGTATTAGGGTTTGTTGTATGAGCTCATCATATATTTACAGTAGGGATAGATGTTGATACTCGTGCTTATTTTACTTCAGCTACTATAATTATTGCTGTCCCTACTGGTATTAAGATTTTTAGTTGGCTGAGAACTTTACATGGGGCTCATTTAAGGTTTAGACCCGCTCTATTATGGGCTTTAGGTTTTATTTTTTTATTTACATTAGGGGGGTTAACAGGGGTAATCCTAGCTAATTCATCTATTGATATCATTTTACATGATACTTATTATGTAGTAGCCCATTTCCATTATGTTTTATCTATAGGGGCAGTATTTGCTATTTTTGGGGGGGTGGTACATTGGTTTCCTTTATTTACTGGGTTAAGGATAAGGAGCTTTTGATTAAAGGTTCAATTTCTGGTAATGTTTATTGGAGTAAATCTCACATTTTTCCCTCAACATTTCTTAGGGTTGGGAGGAATACCGCGTCGTTATTCTGACTACCCGGATGTTTATAGGTTTTGAAATCTAGTATCGTCTATTGGGTCTTTGCTTTCTGTTGTTTCTGTAATAATATTTTTGTTGATTATTTGAGAGGCTCTTTTAGCAGAGCGTTATTATATAGCTCTGGAAAGGTTAAGATCCTCTTTAGAGTGATTCCACCCCAACCCACCTGCGGATCATAGGTATGATGAAATTCCTATAAGAACTTTTTAACTCTAAGCAGCAATTGAGTGTAAAGGAGTTAAAATCCTTAAAAGGTAGAGACCTTAAAAGATACCTTGGTGAAGGAGGTTTGGTTTGCAAGATAGGGTTTCTCCTTTAATAAGGCAGCTGATCTTTTTTCATGATCATACCATAATTATTATTACTTTAATTATCAGAGTAGTTGGTTATATTATGTTAAGGATGGTGGTGGGGGGTTTTGTTAACCGGTCCTTATTGGAGAGCCAATTAATTGAAATAATTTGAACTGTTTTACCTGCGTTAATTTTACTATTTATTGCTCTCCCCTCCCTACACCTTCTTTATCTGCTGGATGAGGTAAGAACGCCTAGGTTAACGATCAAGGTTATTGGGCACCAGTGGTATTGAAGATATGAATATTCGGATTTTAAGGCTATAGAGTTTGATGCATACATAATACCTGAAAAAGAATTGAGAGAAGGTGGTTTCCGTGTATTAGAGGTAGACCATCGGACTGTTGTGCCGTTTTTAACACAGATCCGTGTCCTGGCCTCAGCTTCTGATGTAATCCATTCTTGGACTGTCCCTAGACTAGGGGTAAAAGTTGATGCTGTGCCAGGACGGTTAAACCAACTAAGGTTTTTGACTGAACGCACGGGTGTATTGTACGGGCAGTGTTCTGAGATTTGTGGAGCTAACCACAGATTTATACCTATTGTTTTAGAAGTGGTTTTGTTAAAACCATTCTTATCTTGGTTAGAAGGTTCACAAGTTGGCTGAGGGTAGGCGGGAGGTTTTTATTCTTCTTACAAAAAGTTAGTTTAATTAAATAATATAAGGTTGTCAATCTTAAGTTTAAGCATATCCCTCAGATAAGTCCACTTCCTTGGGTAAGGTTATTAATAGTGGTTTTAGGTCTTACAATAATATATATAATTTTAGTTTATTTCTCAGTTAGCAAGAGTTTAAATAGGAAAAATATCAAGGTTAATAAGTTAAGATATTCATGAAAATGATAACAAATCTATTCTCAGTATTTGACCCTTCTTCAGGGGTTGGTATAAGCTTTAATTGGGTTTCTTTTGGAGTTGGGTTTTTTATATTCCCTATAAATAAATGAGGGCTTACTTCACGGAGGGGGAGTTGGTTAACTTTTATTTTAGGAAAGTTATATTCTGAGGTAAAACCTATTTTTTCAATCAAAGGCAGGGTTACCTCCCTTATATTTATAGCTATATTCTTATTTATTATTATAAATAATATAATAGGACTTATTCCTTACATTTTTACGGCTACAAGCCATCTGGCGGTGACATTGAGATTAGCTCTGCCTATATGATTAGGGTATTTTAGCTATGGTTGGGTTAGAAATATAAAATGAATATTGGCTCACTTAATACCCCAAGGTACCCCTATTGTCCTTATACCTTTTATAGTGATTATTGAGAGCGTAAGAAGGTTGATTCGCCCCGCTACATTGGCTGTACGGTTAATAGCTAATATGATTGCAGGGCATCTTTTACTCACCCTTGTGAGCAATGCGGTGTATATTTTTAATTTTAATAGGGTATTAAGGGTAGTAACTTTACAGATTTTATTAGTAGTGTTGGAGGTGGCTGTAGCTGCCATTCAGGCGTATGTCTTTGTAGTCTTAAGAGTCTTATATTCAAGAGAGATTTAAATGATAAACTTTAACCATCACCCTTTCCATCTTGTTAATCCTAGACCTTGGCCACTTACCAGCTCATTAGGGGCTTTTTTACTCACTAGGGGGTTAGTAAAATGGTTTAACTTTTTTTCTATAGATCTTCTTCTAGTGGGAGGGGTAAGGGTACTATTATCTATAGTACAATGATGACGGGATGTAGTGCGGGAGGGTACTTTCCAAGGTCTTCATACTATAAAAGTTCAAAAAGGGCTTCAATGGGGTATACTTTTGTTTATTATCTCTGAGGTCTTATTTTTTTTTTCTTTCTTTTGAGCTTTTTTCCATAGTAGGTTAAGCCCTAGAATAGAGCTAGGTAGAGTATGACCTCCTGAGGGGGTTACTCCTTTTAACCCATTTAATATCCCATTACTGAATACCGTTATCTTATTAAGGTCGGGGGCTACCGTAACATGAGCTCACCACAGGTTACTACACCGAGAGCATTCAGAGGCAGTTAATAGCTTATTATTAACAGGTCTTCTTGGGATTTACTTTACTAGCCTACAAGCATTTGAGTATGTGGAGGCCTCTTTTTCTATTTCGGACTCAGTGTATGGGGCTACTTTTTTTGTAGCCACTGGTTTTCATGGTCTTCATGTAATTATTGGGACTACTTTTCTATTAGTATGTCTAGGACGGATAGTGGGGGGCCATTTTTCTGCAACCCATCATTTTGGGTTTGAGGCGGCCGCCTGGTATTGACATTTTGTAGATGTAGTATGGTTATTTTTATATATTTCTATTTACTGATGAGGGACTTTCCTCTATAGTATAAGGAGTACAGTTGGTTTCCAACCAAAAAGTCTGTAGGAGGTAAAATTTTTAATTTTTAGAAGGGTTGCTATTCTGGTTATTTCTACCACCCTTCTTCTTTTATCCCCTCTATTAGGAAATAAGCAGAATTCAAATTTTGAAAAAGGGACACCTTTTGAGTGTGGGTTTGACCCCTTAGGGAGGGGTCAGTTAAATTTTTCAATCCGGTTCTTTTTGATTGCTGTTGTTTTTATAATTTTTGATGTGGAGATTGCATTATTATTACCACTAGTAGTGACTACCTTAAGGGGGAATTATATGATTTGAGTCTTTAATAGGGTGGTATTCCTATTAGTTTTAACCTTAGGTACTTTCTTTGAATGGAAGGAGGGGGCTCTGGAGTGGAAGTAGTTAAACTATAGTTTATAAAAACAGGTGATTTACATTCAGAAGAAGAGATAGGGTTAGGTAGTTTTTAAGACAAAGAAAAAAAGAAGGGCCCTAATAGAGATTGGGAGAAAAATTTTCCAAGCAAGGGCTATTAATTTATCATACCGAAGGCGGGGGAGAGTGGCTCGAACCCAGATAAAAGTAAAAGCTAAGAGTAGGGTTCAGAGTGTGAGAAGGGAGTTCAAGTCATTTGGGTTAAGAAAAAGAACTCTAAAGAGAAAGCTTATAAATAAAATCCTTCTATACTCAGCTAGAAAGAACAGGACAAAACCCCTTGCCGCATATTCGGTGTTAAATCCTGATACAAGTTCAGACTCCCCCTCTGAAAAATCAAAAGGGGTTCGGTTGGTTTCTGCTATAGCAGAGGTCAGCCATAAGATAGCTAAGATAGGGCTGATCCTTAGGATAGGGAAGGTAAAACTAAATAAAAATGAAAAAGTATTAAAAGAGGAGGAGAGCGCCACCAATCTGAGGGTAATAATAGCAAACCTAACCTCATAGGAGATAGTCTGAGCTACAGCCCGTAAACTCCCTAGCATAGCATATTTAGAGTTAGAGGCCCAACCCGCCCTCAAGGTGGGGTAGACCCTAGCAGAGAGGCAGCATAAGACAAAGATAATAGAAAGGTGAACCTCTATTCTACCTAAAGTGGAAGGGAAGGATAACCATAAGAGTATAGAGACAAGTAAAACCCTACAAGGCCTTATAAAATAGACCAGCTGGTGAGGGGAGTTTAAAACTAAAGTTTCTTTAGAGAGGAGTTTAATGGCGTCACTGAAAGGTTGAAGAACTCCCTTAAACCCTAACTTATTAGGCCCTTTACGTTTTTGAATATATCTTAAAGATTTACGTTCAAGAAGAGTGAAGAAAGCCACCCTTAACAAAATACAAATAAACAGAATTGTTAATTTTATTAGATTGTAAAAGATAAACATTTAGAGAGTAAAGCCAAAATCAAGAGGCGGGCCTCTGTTACAGGCTATAGTGGAAGGTTTCCTATCTTATAAGGTTTTACCTTAGCCTATTGGTTAAGTAAAAGTGTCCTATATGGGATCTTAAGAGTAGATAAAGTTAGAGTAAAAGAAATTGCCCTCACTCCTCCCCAATAGTTAAATTTGGAATCTGGTTAATTTCCTGGGCCAGCACCCTCCCGATGAAGTCAGTGCCAGCAGTCGCGGTTAGACTGAAGGGGTTTAACTGTATTTGAAAGATAGGTGGTAATTTTAACCTTTAAAAAAGAGGTGAAATTTTTATTTTGAAAGGTTCCCCTAGTAAGCCTTTGAAATTTAAAAGATAAACAAGGATTAGATACCCTTCTATATTTAAATGAAAATTCTTAAGGAGAGTAGTTGTTATAGTCTTGAAACCCAAAAGGTATGGCGGTATTTAGTTAAATCAGAGGAACCTGCCCAATAAGTGATACCCCTCATTATATCTTACCTTTTTTAGGTTTGTATACCGTCGTCTAAGCTATATTTATAAATCTAAGAGCTAGAAGCAGAGATGGGTAATTCAGATCCAGGCGCAGCTTTAAAAGGTTGAGGTGGGTTACATTTAAACTTTTAATGGAAAGAGGAGGAAATGTACCTGAAAATTGGATTTGAAAGTAATTTAAATTTAATAAGTTTAAATGAGTGTTTTTCTAAATATGTACATATCGCCCGTCACTCTCAGTCAATGAGATAAGTCGTAACAAAGTAGATGTACTGGAAAGTACCTCTTTAGTTTGGAAATTGAGGATGATGCTCTCAAATAGTAGATTCTACCCAACCTTAATATTTAAGTTAGAAAAACTACTATCCTTCAAAGATAGCCTCCATGTAATAACAGGTAGTGTATCAGCATGCTACTTTTTCATAGTGGAAGAAGTGAGGCAGGGGAACCGGTACAGGAGTTTCTAACTCTAATATTTAATATTAGAGTTAGAAACTCCTGTACCGGTTCCCCTGCCTCACTTCTTCCACTATGAAAAAGTAGCATGCTGATACACTACCTGTTATTACATGGAGGCTATCTTTGAAGGATAGTAGTTTTTCTAACTTAAATATTAAGGTTGGGTAGAATCTACTATTTGAGAGCATCATCCTCAATTTCCAAACTAAAGAGGTACTTTCCAGTACATCTACTTTGTTACGACTTATCTCATTGACTGAGAGTGACGGGCGATATGTACATATTTAGAAAAACACTCATTTAAACTTATTAAATTTAAATTACTTTCAAATCCAATTTTCAGGTACATTTCCTCCTCTTTCCATTAAAAGTTTAAATGTAACCCACCTCAACCTTTTAAAGCTGCGCCTGGATCTGAATTACCCATCTCTGCTTCTAGCTCTTAGATTTATAAATATAGCTTAGACGACGGTATACAAACCTAAAAAAGGTAAGATATAATGAGGGGTATCACTTATTGGGCAGGTTCCTCTGATTTAACTAAATACCGCCATACCTTTTGGGTTTCAAGACTATAACAACTACTCTCCTTAAGAATTTTCATTTAAATATAGAAGGGTATCTAATCCTTGTTTATCTTTTAAATTTCAAAGGCTTACTAGGGGAACCTTTCAAAATAAAAATTTCACCTCTTTTTTAAAGGTTAAAATTACCACCTATCTTTCAAATACAGTTAAACCCCTTCAGTCTAACCGCGACTGCTGGCACTGACTTCATCGGGAGGGTGCTGGCCCAGGAAATTAACCAGATTCCAAATTTAACTATTGGGGAGGAGTGAGGGCAATTTCTTTTACTCTAACTTTATCTACTCTTAAGATCCCATATAGGACACTTTTACTTAACCAATAGGCTAAGGTAAAACCTTATAAGATAGGAAACCTTCCACTATAGCCTGTAACAGAGGCCCGCCTCTTGATTTTGGCTTTACTCTCTAAATGTTTATCTTTTACAATCTAATAAAATTAACAATTCTGTTTATTTGTATTTTGTTAAGGGTGGCTTTCTTCACTCTTCTTGAACGTAAATCTTTAAGATATATTCAAAAACGTAAAGGGCCTAATAAGTTAGGGTTTAAGGGAGTTCTTCAACCTTTCAGTGACGCCATTAAACTCCTCTCTAAAGAAACTTTAGTTTTAAACTCCCCTCACCAGCTGGTCTATTTTATAAGGCCTTGTAGGGTTTTACTTGTCTCTATACTCTTATGGTTATCCTTCCCTTCCACTTTAGGTAGAATAGAGGTTCACCTTTCTATTATCTTTGTCTTATGCTGCCTCTCTGCTAGGGTCTACCCCACCTTGAGGGCGGGTTGGGCCTCTAACTCTAAATATGCTATGCTAGGGAGTTTACGGGCTGTAGCTCAGACTATCTCCTATGAGGTTAGGTTTGCTATTATTACCCTCAGATTGGTGGCGCTCTCCTCCTCTTTTAATACTTTTTCATTTTTATTTAGTTTTACCTTCCCTATCCTAAGGATCAGCCCTATCTTAGCTATCTTATGGCTGACCTCTGCTATAGCAGAAACCAACCGAACCCCTTTTGATTTTTCAGAGGGGGAGTCTGAACTTGTATCAGGATTTAACACCGAATATGCGGCAAGGGGTTTTGTCCTGTTCTTTCTAGCTGAGTATAGAAGGATTTTATTTATAAGCTTTCTCTTTAGAGTTCTTTTTCTTAACCCAAATGACTTGAACTCCCTTCTCACACTCTGAACCCTACTCTTAGCTTTTACTTTTATCTGGGTTCGAGCCACTCTCCCCCGCCTTCGGTATGATAAATTAATAGCCCTTGCTTGGAAAATTTTTCTCCCAATCTCTATTAGGGCCCTTCTTTTTTTCTTTGTCTTAAAAACTACCTAACCCTATCTCTTCTTCTGAATGCAAATCACCTGTTTTTATAAACTATAGTTTAACTACTTCCACTCCAGAGCCCCCTCCTTCCATTCAAAGAAAGTACCTAAGGTTAAAACTAATAGGAATACCACCCTATTAAAGACTCAAATCATATAATTCCCCCTTAAGGTAGTCACTACTAGTGGTAATAATAATGCAATCTCCACATCAAAAATTATAAAAACAACAGCAATCAAAAAGAACCGGATTGAAAAATTTAACTGACCCCTCCCTAAGGGGTCAAACCCACACTCAAAAGGTGTCCCTTTTTCAAAATTTGAATTCTGCTTATTTCCTAATAGAGGGGATAAAAGAAGAAGGGTGGTAGAAATAACCAGAATAGCAACCCTTCTAAAAATTAAAAATTTTACCTCCTACAGACTTTTTGGTTGGAAACCAACTGTACTCCTTATACTATAGAGGAAAGTCCCTCATCAGTAAATAGAAATATATAAAAATAACCATACTACATCTACAAAATGTCAATACCAGGCGGCCGCCTCAAACCCAAAATGATGGGTTGCAGAAAAATGGCCCCCCACTATCCGTCCTAGACATACTAATAGAAAAGTAGTCCCAATAATTACATGAAGACCATGAAAACCAGTGGCTACAAAAAAAGTAGCCCCATACACTGAGTCCGAAATAGAAAAAGAGGCCTCCACATACTCAAATGCTTGTAGGCTAGTAAAGTAAATCCCAAGAAGACCTGTTAATAATAAGCTATTAACTGCCTCTGAATGCTCTCGGTGTAGTAACCTGTGGTGAGCTCATGTTACGGTAGCCCCCGACCTTAATAAGATAACGGTATTCAGTAATGGGATATTAAATGGGTTAAAAGGAGTAACCCCCTCAGGAGGTCATACTCTACCTAGCTCTATTCTAGGGCTTAACCTACTATGGAAAAAAGCTCAAAAGAAAGAAAAAAAAAATAAGACCTCAGAGATAATAAACAAAAGTATACCCCATTGAAGCCCTTTTTGAACTTTTATAGTATGAAGACCTTGGAAAGTACCCTCCCGCACTACATCCCGTCATCATTGTACTATAGATAATAGTACCCTTACCCCTCCCACTAGAAGAAGATCTATAGAAAAAAAGTTAAACCATTTTACTAACCCCCTAGTGAGTAAAAAAGCCCCTAATGAGCTGGTAAGTGGCCAAGGTCTAGGATTAACAAGATGGAAAGGGTGATGGTTAAAGTTTATCATTTAAATCTCTCTTGAATATAAGACTCTTAAGACTACAAAGACATACGCCTGAATGGCAGCTACAGCCACCTCCAACACTACTAATAAAATCTGTAAAGTTACTACCCTTAATACCCTATTAAAATTAAAAATATACACCGCATTGCTCACAAGGGTGAGTAAAAGATGCCCTGCAATCATATTAGCTATTAACCGTACAGCCAATGTAGCGGGGCGAATCAACCTTCTTACGCTCTCAATAATCACTATAAAAGGTATAAGGACAATAGGGGTACCTTGGGGTATTAAGTGAGCCAATATTCATTTTATATTTCTAACCCAACCATAGCTAAAATACCCTAATCATATAGGCAGAGCTAATCTCAATGTCACCGCCAGATGGCTTGTAGCCGTAAAAATGTAAGGAATAAGTCCTATTATATTATTTATAATAATAAATAAGAATATAGCTATAAATATAAGGGAGGTAACCCTGCCTTTGATTGAAAAAATAGGTTTTACCTCAGAATATAACTTTCCTAAAATAAAAGTTAACCAACTCCCCCTCCGTGAAGTAAGCCCTCATTTATTTATAGGGAATATAAAAAACCCAACTCCAAAAGAAACCCAATTAAAGCTTATACCAACCCCTGAAGAAGGGTCAAATACTGAGAATAGATTTGTTATCATTTTCATGAATATCTTAACTTATTAACCTTGATATTTTTCCTATTTAAACTCTTGCTAACTGAGAAATAAACTAAAATTATATATATTATTGTAAGACCTAAAACCACTATTAATAACCTTACCCAAGGAAGTG
>JABUQX010144928.1:7500-15164 GCA_015478945.1 Trachelipus rathkii | reverse complement strand
CTGCTGGTAGTTGTTAGAGATGCTTGTGGCAAGAGCAAGATTTGTAGAGAACTGGCGAAGGGTTAGCGCACTTGTGTTTGACAGCCCGTTGTTCTGATTGTTGAGTATCCAAACATTTTAGTTTGTTTTGTACCAGCAAAGAGTATGTGTTGAACAAATTTTCCACTTCCCGATACGCGCACTGCTCCTAGCCTGAATTGCCATATAAGTAATGATCGGAACCAAGATTATGAGGAGTATGAAAGATTTAAACAGCTGTGAAATGGAACCTGCTCATCCTATCAAGATCGATTATGGTTTCACCTTGTTTGGCAGTTTGAAGCTGTCGCCAGAGCAAAAGCAGCTGTCCACTGAGAAGGCAGAGCGACGCAAGGCCTCTAACGACCTGATCAAAGTGCCAGAAAACGCACAGACAGATGGAGTCGCCAGAGGAAAGACAAAATGAGAGATATATGCTGCATGATTACCGATAGGAGTTAGTGTGGTGGTATTTAAAGAGAGAAGGACGAAGTATGAAACATTGGTCGGCAGGTTCAAGAACTGCTGGGACATCCACGTGGTTCTTAATTTATTGCCCAGATCGTTGGAGAATGCTGGAATGATCTAGCCTCCTCCCATCTAAATCAGTATCAGAGGACCCCAACCATTCAGTGTTGTGTACATTGAAATCCCCTAAATAGAGGACCTCAATATTTGGATGAGAAGATATAACAGTCTCGTGAGAAGTAGTAAGATATTCAAAAAAGGCGTGAAAATCTGTTCTGTTAGGGGAACAGTAGCAGAAGCACAAGATTATTGTAGTAGAAGGAAGAAAGTAGTAGAAGTCTTGTTAAAGGCTTCATTCCTGTCTCACTTCGTAGTTCACAGTGAATTTACTCTAGTGTTTACTGACGGCTCTAAAACAGGGGACAGTATGAGCGCGTCTAAACGCAAACTCTCCCATATCCTCCCCCCTCATGCTTCAATTTTTATGGCAGAATTAATGGCTATAATGGTTGCCCTTTCTCGAATTCTATTCCTTAACCAAGACCACTCTTATGTCATTTATTCAGATTCGCTCAGCGCGCTCCAAGAGCTTAAAACCCCTTATTCTAAAAACACAATGGTATCCGCTGCACAACAATTTCTTCGGCTGCTCCACTCCCGTAAAAAACAAATCCTTCTATGTTGGACCCCCTCTCATGTAGGGGTAACTAGCAATGAAATCGCTGATGGAGAGGCCAAAATGGCCTCTTCTTCTTTTAGGAGCTGTTCCAGGTACCTCCTGGATGCCATTCGACAAGGCCACCTCCCATCAACTGAATGCTATCCTGCTCTCCGACAAGGCTTTATAAAGGAAATATAAAGCCGAGCATTGGTGAGTTGTCTTCCTCTCACCGACGAAAGCGCTTACACGAGGTGATACTTGCACGCCTCCATATTGGCCACACCAATATCACTCACAGTCACTATATGTCACAAGACCCTCCCATCTGCAAATTTTGCCGTCGCCATAGCTCGCAATCTGTTCGTTATATCTTCATTGATTGTTCCCAACTTAGACCCCATTGGCCGTCGTCATTTTCCCTACTTTATGATCCATAACACTTCTAAAAGATTATCCCATATCTATTCTGAATTCTCCCACTAGCAAATAACTCTATTTTCTTGTATCTCCAAGAAGTGAATATTCTTTACAACATATGATTTTGTTATGTAATAATATTAGGACTAATTATAATGTAAAGATATAATGTTATTTAGTTTTTATTTATTTTTGACTGAATTTTCATTTCGCCATTCATAGTTTTCTTGACATTTATAATATGTATGTGCCAGGACCCACCCATGGAGTTGATTATTTAACCTAGTGTGGCAGCTTCTTTGCGAACCGTGGTGGGTCCTGTACATTGACTAAAAAAATGGTACAATAACAAATGTAACCGAACCATAAATTTAGAGGAAAGATCTCAATATCATCTCTCTCATCATTTTTATTCCTTGACTGTCATTGTCTGAGGATATTAATACTCTCTTCAGAGTTATTACGAGAGGATGACAAAAAAGTGCTTGCCGATTATCATAATGAAATATTTAAATGATTGGAGTACAATGATACAATTGGTTAGAATAGAATTGTCTTGAGATGGGAAGACATTTATTTTATCATCAGAGCTGCCGTACTGAGATTCATGAAGTTCTTGCAACCTTAACATAAATTCAGAGTAACTTCATGTTTTACTGAAAGTTAGCAAACTTTAATTCTGGACTGTATTTTATTTAGTTCTTACTGAGCTGTGGTTGATTAAAATGTGCCGCAATTGACCTATATTTTGAGAGAACTTCTCTAACTCTTGTTTGAGATGCCACAACATTTCTAATGTTAATGAGCGACGGAGTTGATGTTGTTCACTCAAGAAAGAAACAGAATTTTCTCTATATTGGCACCAGCCTCTCCCATGACACAGTGAACATCATCTGGAGATAGGTTCCATTTCGCCAACATTCCATTAAATACGTCACTCAGATATTCACCTGTATGACGTTCAGTGAGAGGTTCAGAGCACGACAAAAAATTTGACTTCTGAAATATTTGTCAACAGCATGACTACTTACCAGAGACAACAAAGAAACTCCTGATTGAGTATCTGACCATTTGTCAGTGGAGAAAGCTAATTTGGACGATTGCTTGATAGCAGTTATTAATTCCTGGAAACTCTTTAATTTTAACCTTATCATATATTTCCTTTTCTTTCAAATGACATATCTGTAGTATTCTTTGAGAAAAAGGAAAGGGACCACCACTCTCTTTTAGCCAAGAAACCAAGCACTTCAAACGTCACGAAACAGAAGATCATCCATTACTATAATTTGAAAATCATTAGATATATCCTTTCGGCGATTTTTCTGCTCATTGTCCTAATATATTCGTATTTTTATGATTAGGTTTTCGAGAGATCTGCTTGTTCTTAAAGTTGGAATTTGGGGATCCTTTACCCTTTACTCATTTTCCTTTTCATATTTTCGTCTACATTAGTTTGGCGAATTCAGTACACGATATCTTCCAATCATTTCCGAGTATACCACATGATTGCAAAGCGTACGGTCGGAGCTGTCATTGGAAACAATATCGAAGTAATCCCAAAACCACACTGGATAAGGATGCCATTGCCGAATTGCTTCAACAGTTGATTTCGAGCGAATATACTCACACAAATACGAGACTATCAATATTAATATTGCTAGATTTTGATTGTGACTCAGATTACGCTACCTACCTTCAAATGGCAGTAGCAGAATCTTCTTTTAAAGACTTAGTGCTATTAAATTCTTTTTCTAATGTTCGATCGAACATTTTCTAGACCTTCATACAAGAGTTTTGAGTGTTAAATTTGTAAATTGATTTACACAATATTTTTAACATTTGCGAATGCGAGTGTCACTTTGTAATTATTAAAAACATGCGAAGATATATATATATATATACATATATATATATATTATTATATTATATATATATATATATATATATGGTATATTATATATATAGGGGTATACATATAGGTATATATATATATATATATATATAGAATGTGTGTGTGTGTGTGTGTGAGTTTCCGAGTGCGAATGTAAATAATCTACAGTATTTTTAATATTTGCGAATGCGAAAGTCAACGCGAATATTTAAAAACATGCGTATATATATATATATATATATATATATATATATATATATATATATATATATATATATATATATATATATATATATATATATATATATATATATATACCCATATAGCACAGATGGTTGCAGATACATCACAGTGACGTTAATGTTCGTCGCACTCGTCACATCACATATACGTCGTATATGTGATATTGCTGTTACATCTTATGTGAAGTACGCTTTTTCGTTCCATATGCAACGTATTTGCGACGTAACAATGTAACTTTTAGATGTTTCCGCGACGCTGCCAGGCGTATGATATCTTTTCAAAAATAACAAACACCTGTCTTTTTTCTCCAAATTTTGTTATACTCTTTAATAATCTTTTTCATTTTATGTTTTGTTATTTATAAGTCATTTTATACATGATTTTCTACAGAAATTGTATTATGTAATTTAACTTTATTTTTTTCAAATGTCGTACATTTGCGGACACTCATAAATATAATTTATGTCTCCAGTCACGATATGCTCTATTGAAAGGGAGTTTGGAGTGACTCTGCCAGTGTTTTTTTCAATTATTTTGTGTAAATTTATTATGTGTTTCTGCTTATTATGTGCTTCACGGAAATATTTATTTTATTTTATTATAGTTTCTGTTTCGAAGGTAGCTAAATGTAACCTCCCTATATGAAAGTGAAATTTGTTGACTAGTTAAGCCTACTTAGATTAATAATAATTGCACTATTTTCTAAATATTAGGTCAACAGGGCATACATATATATATATATATATATTATTATTATATATATATAAATATATATATATTTATATATATATATATAGATATAAATATATATATATATATATATATATATATATATATATATATATATATATATATATATATATATATATATATATATATATATATATATAAAAATATTACTATATATATATTATACATATATATATATATATATATATATATAAACTTATACAAAAATCCGCTCCAACGGTATAAAATCAACCCCTCCCTCCCAATCCCTCCAAAATCTCCCTTGGCTTACTCACTACGTCATACTTCCTGACCGCTTTAACAGTTATCGTACATAAAAAACAAAATTTGTTAACAAATGTTTTTTCTTATGTTTATTTTAATTTATTTTGGTAATTTAATAACTAAAATTGGATGCTGATTCCAACAACATCTTTCTTTTTATTGCAGCTTTAGTACTTTTTAAGACAGGGGTGGCCAACCATTGGCAAATGCGCATGGCTGATTATTTTTATTGGTGGTGCATTGAATAAATCCTTGTGCCTACTTTTTATATTAAAATAGGCGCCATAACCGAATCTTTTTGGGAGCTAAAAAAAACTTTCAAGAATTTTTTGGTACCATTTTTGTAAATTAAAAGTTTAGTTTTAATACAATAGTTGCGTAATGCTTTCTCACATTAGCAACATAATTACCAAAACTTTAAAGAATTATATATATTTTTATATTTACTTTTTTATTTATATATATATATATATATATATATATATATATATATATATATATATATATATATATATATATATATATATATATATATATATATATATATATATATATAGGCCAAACTAAAGAAGCTACCCGCATCATATCTCAAAAACTAAGATAGGTACAAGAAAATTGATAAACATATGGAATCAGCGTATGAAATTTGTATGGAAATGAAAAAAAAAATTTTTTTTTTTTTTATTTTTTTTATATTCTAAACTACGATAGGTAGAAGAAAACTAATAACATATATGGAATCAGCGTGTGAATATGCATGATAAAAAAGGAAATTTTTTTTTATAATTAATAACATATTTGGAATCAGCATATGAAATTTTTTTAGGGGCTCGAGCCGACGGTGGACAGAGGGGGGACGAAGTCCTCGTCGTCCCCCCGGGAGCAGCTGAGACCCCGACTTTGTATCTGCGGTTTACTCCTGGGGTATTTCTTTATTAAAAAACACTTTTCCCAATTTCTTTATACAAATTTCATACGTTGATCTTAAATATGTTATTGGGTTTTCTTTGTACCTATCTGCCTTGAGATATTAGGGTAAATGAAAACAAAATTTTTTTTCATTTTCCATGCAAATTTCATACGCTGATTCCACATGTTATCAGTTTTCTTGTACTTATCTTAGTTTTCGAGATATGATGTGGTACTTTCTTTAGTTTCACCATATATATATATATATATATATATATGTATAGATATATATATATAGTATATATATATATATATATATATATATATATATATATATATATATATATATATATATATATATTTTGATACAAAAGTTACATCAAATAGATGTCGTAAAACTACGTCAATGTTACCGTGTAACGTTGCAGGGATGTCGTAAGAGTACGTAAATACTACGTTACCATAGGACGTCGCAGTGATGTCGCACTGTTACGTCGCTGAGAGCTGACATTTCCACATCCCAGGGACGTAATTATTATGTTACTAATACGATGTCGCACATCGCAAAGGGACGTGAAAGCGACGTCGCTTTTAACGTTAGTGTGCTATATGGTTATATATGTGTGTGTGTGGGTGTGGGGTGGGTGGGTGGGTTGTGTGAGTGTGTGTGTATTATTCTTTTTCACCTTTCCTCAAGAACAAAATAGTCGCTGGAATTGTATAGTTACAACAATTTTAGTTTTTCTTGTGATTTACAAAATTAAAGATATCGTACGGTGTTAATACTGCAAGCAAAAATGTTTATAAGGTAGTTTGGAAAATAGATAACGGGAGTGCGTTCCAGGCTTTACCAGTGGAGTACATGTAAGATTGAGCATAGCTGTTAAGTCTGAGGTCAGAGAGTGCATAGAGAAAATGAGACTGTGTAGATAGGTGTGTCACAAGAACTCTTCTCAATGGAGGAGGTATGTGATTGAAGAGTTCAGAAGAGCAGTGTCCGTTATAATAGCGATGAAATAAAGAGTGACGCAACAATTCGATTGATAAGACGAAAACCTCTAGATTCGACCATTTGAAGAGGAGGAATGTTAGTGGAATCATTCCAGATGCGTGAGGCATACTCTGTACAGGAGCGAACGACACCACTATAAAGATCAAACAACTGAGGTGGCGTGAAGAAATTCTGAATGCGCCTCAGAACAAACACCCAACCCTTTAGAAGCTTGTTTAAAAAGAGAAGCAATAGGAACCTTCCAATTAAGGTCACGAGAAAAATAAACACCAAGAATATTAAGGACAGACGAAGGTTTGAGTTATGTGTTTTCAAAGAAGATGTTATAGCTGTGAAAGATTATGTGGAGCGGAAACGATCGAGTAACTGAGTTTTTGAGTCGGTGAAAGCAGCCTTGATCTTGCCTGGGTTTCCTCGGAAATTCGAGAAAGATCAGATGCCAGTTGATCCGAGGGTGCCCTCCTAGCGTGAGCTAATTGTTGTTGAAAAGGACGTCTATCAAAATGACGGGAGTAATGAAGGGTGAAGTCGTCGGCATAGGAGTGGATATGTGATGAAGTAATAGAGAGAGGTCTTTTATGAAAAGTAGAAAGAGTTAGGGATAAAACAGAACTATGAGTTGCACCACTATTTATAGATTTGAAGGATGAGCGGTGGCATTCACCAAAATACTGAAGGAAAGAGGATCAAGAAACAGAAAGACTAGAAAGAAGATCGCCAGTAGAGCGCTTCTTACGAAAGCCGTACTGGCAATCAGAGATAAGATTAGAAGAATTGAGATGTCTTCAAATCTTCTTGCTAGGATAGATTCGAAAACTATATAAAGAACAGAAGCTAGAGAGATTTGGCGATGGTTGGAGGGTTGAGATTGGTTCCCTTCTTTTTGTACAGGAGCACCTTTCCAGCAAGAAGGGAAGGCCAAAGTAGAAAGGCAGAGACGGAATAATTTAACAAGGCAGAATGCAAGCTTGAAAGCACAAGTTTAGAGAACTATAGGAGGAATACCATCAGAACCGTAGCCTTCTTATTGT
>JABUQX010144928.1:0-2500 GCA_015478945.1 Trachelipus rathkii | reverse complement strand
ACAGCTTGAAAAGGAGAGTAACCTGAATCATTAGGTATACATCGAAGGCTAAAAAGGATGATGGGCAAGGAAAGTAACCAATCAGTCTTTCTAGCCATGATTGCCGCTTTCAAAGATCGGTGAAACCTTTCGATTTTTCCATTAGCTTGGGCATGGTAAGATGACGTTCTAAGTCGATGGAAACCAATTAAGGAAGATAGTTCTGAGAAAAATTCACTTTCAAACTGAGGTCCGCGATCCGTGATGACATATAAAGGCACGCCGAATCTAGAGATCCATTGTAAGAAAGCGTAAGAGACAGATTTTGCAGTGGTGTTTTGAAGAGGAAAGGCTTCCATCCATCTTGTGTTTCTATCAATACAAGTGAGAAGATATCGAAACGTTGCTGAAGATTCTTGAATAGCGGTGGTTGAAGGTAAAGGTCCAACAATGTCAATGTGTACGGTTTCAAAGCGCTGGGAAGGAATTTCTAATGGAATAACAGGTTGCTTTGTATGGCGTTGAATCTTGGAACTTTGACATTGATGACAAGATTGAGTCCATATACGAATATCTTTATCCATATTGGGCCAGAAGTAGCGCGTCTTCACTAATCGAAGAGAAGCTTTGACACCTGGATGAGACATGCCATGGAGATCTTGAAAAACTTGTTCACGATTTTGCTTAGGAAGAAATGGACGAGGATGAGGAGTAGTAGTTTCGCACCAAATTTGAAGATTGTCATAGAGTGGAAAAGCATGAAGTCTTGGCTTGTAAGTTTGTAATTCTTCATCAGTGGCTTGTGATCGTGCAATAGCAGGAAGATCAACTGGATCGATGGAAGTAGATGATATGGAGCGTGATAAAGCATCAGCTACCACATTATCTGATCCTTTAATATATAAGGCTGAAGAGACGTATTCCAAAATGATAGAAAGATGTCTTTGCTGGCGATCGCTCTTTGCTGGATTTCTGCTATAAAAAGCGGAGACAAGGGGTTTATGATCGGTACACAAGACGACATCTCTACCTTCTAAAAAGTGTTTAAAATGAAGAACAGCAAAATATGCTGCTAAGAGTTCTCTGTCGAAAGCTGAATATTTTCTTTGTTGGGTAGTCAATTTCTTGCTGTAAAAATCAATTGGTATTGGTTCGCCATCAATCATCTGATGCAGTGCAGCTCCGATGGCGACTTGGGAAGCGTCAGTGACCAGTTGGAGATGAGTGACATCTGGATGAGAGAATTGGAGAGCTGCTGCGTTAGCTATGGCAGTTTTAATTTCCTGAAATGCTTTAGAGGCTTCCGGAGACCAAGAAAGAGAACTAGATTTGTTAGGACAAAGTTTGGCCAATTCCGAAAGTGGAAAAACTAAATTAGCAAAATTAGGAATCAAACGACGATAATATCCTACCATACCAAGGAAACGACGAAGACTAGAATAATCAGTTGGCATAGGATAGGCGGAAATTTCAGACTTCTTAGAATTAGGTTTACTAAGGCCATGTTAGAAATATGATAACCTAAAAAGTCTAGAGATGATTGCATAAATAAACACTTAGGAACAGAAATACGAAGGTGGTTATCATGTAAAATTTTAAATATTTGACGCAAATGTTCTTTGTGTTGTTCTTGATTCTCTGAGAAAATTAATAAGTCATCCAGATACACAAAAACAAAAGGAATATCTCGAAATATTGAATCCATATAGCGTTGGAAAGTAGCTCCAGCATTACGAAGACCAAAAGGCATAGAAACAAATTCAAAAAGACCAAAAGGGGTCGTAATGGCAGTCTTTTCTATATCTTCTGGATGAATAGGGATCTGATGATATGCCCGGAGAAGATCTACTTTACTGTATACATGCGTACCGTGAAGTTTATGAGACAAACTGTTAATATATGGAAGAGGATAACGATCTGGTTTTGTCACAGAATTTAAAGTTCTAAAATCACCACATGGACGCCATTCACCTGGAGCTTTCTTAGGAACGAGGTGAAGAGGTGACGACCAGGGGGATTTAGAAGGACGAATAATACCAGCTTTTAAGAGAGTATTAAACTCAGTTTTTGCAACTGCTAATTTATCCTCTGTTAGACGACGAAATTTAGCATAAACAGGGGGAGCGTCACTTGTCTCTATACGGTGAAAATTTTTAGATTTATACTCAGAATTTTGTAATGGATTAATAGGTGACGTTAGAGATGGGAAATCCTCCAAAAGTTGAGTTACTACTGGATGAGAAGGAAATGTATTAAAAATGGGAGATGGCACAGAACCATTTAGAATTCGAATAGGAGCCTGTAGGTTCGTAGTGGAATCCAAAATAAGTTTTTGACCACAATCCAAAATTAATTTAAAATGATGGAAGAAATCCATGCCGAGAAGGGGGGTTGCTATGTCTGCAACTAGAAAGGTCCATTGAAATTCACGGCGAAGGGATGGTAACGTAAAAAATGCTGTAAGTTCACCATGACACTTAATAGGAGTATTATTTGCTGCAGTACATGAAACTGCGGTAGG
>JABUQX010144927.1:10000-12500 GCA_015478945.1 Trachelipus rathkii | reverse complement strand
TAAAAAAAAAAAAAATCATATTTATATATATTCCTTTTTAAAAATATCTATTTATATATATATATATATACATTCATATGTTATTATATGTTTTCTATATATATATATATATATATATATATATATATATATATATATATATATATAAATATTAATAATAATAATAATAATAATAATAATAATAATAATAATAATAATAATAATAATAATAATAATAATAATAATAATAATAATAATAATAATAATAATAATAATAATAATAATAATAATAATAATAATAAATATGTTTAAAATAAACAAATTAGTTTCCCTTATTTTTATATAAAGAGAATGTAACAATTTTATAGTTTAAACAATTTTATTGACTAGATTCAGGAATTTGGATTTATATACTAATTATATTGGTATTATTACTGTACAGTAAGAACAAATAAATGTTTATTTTAAATTTTTTTTCAATAAAACAAGTTTTTTAGCAGATATCTAGAAAAAAAAAACTTTTAAAAAAATTAAATTCACGAATGTGTATAGTGTATACTGTCTTAAAAATTTTATCTCCGCTATTTCGGAGAAGCACGAGTCGTTTCATTTTAAAATTGATTAAAAGATAGCATTATTCTATGACGATGATTCTTACACTAATATGTTTCAATTTTACATATTCTTTTATATTTATTATGTAAATTTTTCATTCATTTGATTAATTTTTGCAAAAAATAAGAGAATTTTATCGTGGCATTATGAAATTTGAAAAAGGCCGACCGTTTTTATACTGTTAACTCGTGCTAACCACGAGCAGCACGAGTGTAGGAGTCGCCTCTGATATATATATATATATATATATATATATATATATATAGCATATTGTTTTATATATATATATATATATATATATATATATATATATATATATATATATATATATATATATATATATATATATATATATATATATATATATATATATATATATATATATATTTTTACTTTTTACTCTCTATCCCCCTGGCCACCCTCCCTTCAGAGTGGCTACACCTCGCTAAGATACCCCGCCACGGCAGTCGGTCTCCTCCAAAGATCGCTTAGATTTGTAATGTCCCAGATTGCTCTGGGACGATGGTTAGCTGGACAATCTAGAAGGAAGTGAGACACAGTTTCCCGGGTTTGTTGTATTTTATGCAGATATGTGATGTGGTCTGGTTAAGTTTAAACCTATATTTGTAATATTACAGGTTTGGGTGGTGGCCGCATCTTAGTTTGGCCAAAGATGATTAGACTGTTTCAGGAAGAGAGTCGAATTCAGATGCAATTTTTGGTCTATGTTTATTTATTATATTGTTTGGTTTTCGGCTTCTTAAATAGTTTTCAGTTAGGTGTGTGCTATTTTTTTGTATAAGAGGTGTTGTTACCCTGTGGGAGCCGGATGTTGTTTAGGATTTGTTTGTATAATAAAGCTGGGGAAGATGGAGGTTGTTTTAACCTATGGTTAGTAGGGCTGAAAAGTACAGTGTGGCATGGGTGTTGAGGTGTTTGTGTTTTAGCGTAGAACTGTATGCCTATCATTTCTAAATATTTATTTATATGTAATATTTTTGTTTTTTCGTGTGAGTGTTGTTCTGGAGTTGTAGTTCTGCATCCTGTTATATTACTGAGTGCCTTGTTTTCTTGTTTTGGGTAGTTTGAAGCTTTCTCATGTTTCCTTGGGTTAATAATGGGTGCCACATTGGTGACGCGTAATTTAGTGTTTGACGTATGTATTGTTTGTAGATGGTGATGGATATTTGTTTATTTTATTGTTAATGTCAGTGCCAGCTATGGTTCTAAGATGTTTAGTTTCCTTTGCTGATATTGTTATGTTTTCAATGTTTTTTGCGAAGATTAGGTGTGTGTCCAGCAAATTATATATATATATATATATATATATATATATATATATATATATATATATATATATATATATATATATATATATATATATATATATATATATATATATATATATATATATATATATATATATATATATATATATATATATATATATATATATATATTATATATATATATATATATATATATATATATATATATATATATATATTATTATATATTTATATATATATAAAAAGTATATATATATGGTATGGTGGTAGGTATAAAGGTGTGTAAATAGTGGTAGGTATTATAGAGTTATACATATATATATATATATATATATATATATATATATATATATATATATATATATATATATATGCAATATTCTGAACAAAGTTTGCAACTTTCCTTTAAAGTTATTAAAGTCAAATTAAACAGAAACTTTTGATTAAGTCATCAAAAATATTGCTTAAATAAAGTTCTTAAGATTTCTTTCTTTCTTTCTCAGGAATATTCTTCCCCTTTGGCAAATTAGGGAGAAAGTTAGGACAGAAAAGTCTTCTAAATTTCATGAAAAGAAAAATTTAGCAAAAAAAGTTTTTTACCACCGTAGAAACCTCAC
>JABUQX010144927.1:0-5000 GCA_015478945.1 Trachelipus rathkii | reverse complement strand
GATCACAAAACTAAGAAACAGATCAAAATAAATAATTAAAGGCGTCCCAGTTAGGTCATTTACGAATTAATTTAATTTTTTCATTATTGTATTTGTAGGATATGACGCAAATAATTATTTATTTGATTTTGAAGTTGCATTATGAATCTGCCTTCATATATATATATATATATATATATATATATATATATATATATATATATATATATATATATATATATATATATATATATATATATATATATATATAATTCAGCTAAAAAATATTTATATATATATATATATATATATATATATATATATATATATATATATATATATATATATATATATATATATATATATATATATATATATATATATATATATATATATATATATTTTTTTTTTAAGTTTTATTATATATATCTCTTTATATATATATATATATATATATATATATATATATATATAATTCAGCTAGAAGCTTTCCGCGGTTTAACAGGATCTTTTTCCTTGAATGCATCGTCAAGATTTAATGTTATTAGTCATGCTTTATATGTTATAATGCTTGGCAAAGTGACTCTCCTAAGGATGTTTGGCACTGATAACTCTTCAAATATGGGAATAATATATAATATTATAGTATACTATACAAGATAATATATATACATAGTGTTTTCTGTAAGGACGCTTCCACTTTGCAGTTATGGAGTTTTATTAGGTCCAACTTGATGTAGTGGTTGGATTTTAGACTTTCTAATCTTTATATATATATATATATATATATATATATATATATATATATATATATATATATATATATATATATATATATATATATATATATATATATATATATATATATATATATATATATATATATATATATACAAAGATAAAGCTGCAAGTACAAAAAAGGACATTTTTTTTAAATCAACCGTTTTATTTTTTTCTAAAATAATATTATTTTTCTAATTTACTTAGTGTTTTATTACTTAAAGCTAATTTCATTACTAATAGTCTTGAAAATTGTTTTCCCCCAATAGATGTACTGCATAAAAAAACTGCTTTTAAATGGTTAATAGTTATAAAAAATTGTTTTCTTTTCTTTGTTAATGTTGAGTAGGGGAAAAAAATTCACAAAAGTAATTTGCTTCAAACATTGACATCATTATTAATGATAAATCTTTTGAGTTGGATAATCTTTTAATTTTTAGAACAAGATGCATATCCTCTCCAGGCGCGGTTTTTCGGGGGAAGCACAGAAGGCCGGGCCTCTCTTCTAAAAAAAAATAAAAGAAACTAATGTAATAAAATTATTCAAATTACTATTTATTACTATTAAAATAATGTTTAAAATGTTATTCAAGAACGCTAATTTTACATTAAGATCATTTATTCTCTTGCGAAAAATTATTTTTCATAAGGATCATGGACTGGAGGAATTTCGATTTGTGCCTCCAAGAAAGCATAATTATAATGCTTTCAAAACACTGGTTGTCATGGCAACGTAAAAGAAACCTTATTCTTATTTTGTCTATTTTGAGGATTTTTCCACAAAGCCTCCTCTCGAAGTTTTAATTTTTTTAAAAAAAAATTTAAATAAAAATTATTTAATATATATATATATATATATATATATATATATATATATATATTTTTTTTATATATATATATATATATATATATATATATATATATATATATATATATATATATATATATATAAAGAGATATAGAGAGAGAGAGAGAGAGAGAGAGAAGAGAGAGAGAGAGAGAGAGAGAGAGAGAGAGAGAGAGAGAGAGAGAGAGAGGAGGTATACTAAATTTATAGCTTGAGAAGTGAGGAGTGATTCTTAGATTATAACCATAGGTGAATGTGGTGGTGTTGTTAATCGTTGTTTGTGCAAATATGAAAAAATGAATACTGAAAAAGAAAATGATATAGTGGATATATATATATATATATATATATATATATATATATATATATATATATATATATATATATATATATAATAAAAAAATATAAATATATATATATATATATATATATATATATATATATATGGTCAGCCTCTAGAAGAGCAACAATCCATATCTCAAAAAATACAACAGCTACAGTTAAGAGGAATACATTGTTGGTATGCTGGTACAATATTAGTGAAAAAAAAAAGAAATAAAAACTGATATCTTAAAGCTAAAAATACATAGGAAAATGAATACATTTTTGGAATCTCTGGTAAAATTTTAGTTAAGAATATGTAAAAAAAATTGTTAATAATTATAGTAATATGATTAGAAAGCCATTTAGAGACTTTTTATACGTTACTCGTTAAAATAAATAGACTTTCAAGTAATTTTTTTTTAACTAAAGAATACCCCAAGGGTATACCAGCACTGATGATAGTGGAGTCTGGGTCTCTTTATTCTCTCTCGAGACCCCTACACAATGTGTAATACCTTACAAATAATATATATATATATATATATATATATATATATATATATATATATATATATATATATATATATATATATATATATATATATATATATATATATATATATATTTATATATATATATATATATATATATATATATATATATATATATATATATATATATATATATATATATATATATATATCCCCCCAGTGGATCCCCCCCCCAAAAAAAATAGGCAATTTTTATGTTTATTTTTTTATTTTTTTTTTTTTACATTTTCCTAACCAAAATTTTACAAGGATTCCAAAAATGTATTCCTTTTCCCTGTAGCTATTGTAGTTTATGAGATGATTATTTTTTTTTTTTTTTTTTTTTTTACAGTTACCTCGGTAAAATTTTACCAGGATTCCAACAATGTATTCCTTTTCCCTGTAGCTACTGTAGTTTTTGAGATATGGATTGTGGCTCTTCTAGAGGCTGGCATATATATATATATATATATATATATATATATATATATATATATATATATATATATATATATATATATATATAAATATATATCTATATATATATAAATATATATATATATATAAATAACATATATATTGTGTTTTATATATATATATATATATATATATATATATATATATATATATATATATATATATATATATTTTGAAGTGCCTCCCCATGTTTTGGGTTCACGAGCCGCCACTGATCCTCTCTCTCTCTCTCTCTCTCTCTCTCTCTCTCTCTCTCTCTCTCTCTCCTCTCCTGAATCTCGCACACTCTCACACACACTCCCTCATATTCTCTCTCTCTCTCTCTCTCTCTCTCTCTCTCTCTCTCTCTCTCTCTCTCTCTCTCTCTCTCTCTCTCTCTCTCAGAGTCAATGTGCATGCCTGCACCATCGAACCAGTTATTTATACAATACAATTATTCGGAAAAAACAATTTGAAAGTTTATTAGTAAAGAAATTATCTCTAAGTAATAGAAAACAATATAAAAAATAGCAAAATAAGAATCTTTCTTAAAAAAAAAAAAAAAGAAAAAAAGAAAAGAAAAAGAACAAATTAAAAGACGTCCAAAAAACGTTTTCACAATATATATATATATATATATATATATATATATATATATATATATATATATATATATATATATATATATATATATATATATATATATATATATATATATATATATATATATATATATATATATATATATATATATATATATATATATATATATATATATATATATATATATATATATATAATTTTTTGAATAAAGTTTGCAACTTTCCTTTAAAGTTATTAAAGTCAAATTAAACAGAAACTTTTGATTAAGTCATCAAAAATATAGCTTAAACAAAGTTCTTAAGATTTATTTCTTTCTTCCTCAGGAATATTCTTCCCCTTTAGGGAAAAAGTTAGGACAGACATGTCTTTTAAATTTCATGAAAAAGGGGAAAAAAAAGTTCAGTAAATACTTGTCTTTCAATCACACTTTTTACCACCGTAGAAACCTATCAGCGAATTTGTGAATAAAATGTGAATTTTAGTTTAAAGCAGTGAGTGATGCAAACTCAAAATTGTGAAAGGCACAATATTTGATTAAAAAAAAAGCGTTAAAAGCTATATTCGATGCAAAAAAAAGCACTGAACATCGCTAGTACAGTAAAACCGTTTGGAATTTGGACTTTGTGCTTATCTTTGATGCAAAGTTAACAAGTGAAGCACTAGTTTTAATGCGAGAAACACTAAATTAGCAGGACTGGTATGACAGACTGATATACCTTCACACACACTAACAAATTCAACGATAATTTTTGTAACTTAGATAGTAAGGTAAAATTGACTTCTAACTTTGGTCTTCAATTCTTTATATAATAATAATAATAATAATAATAATAATAATAATAATAATAATAATAATAATAATAATAATAATAATAGATTTCATTTGTCATTTCTCATTTAAAACTTCAGGTATTTTAAACCTATTTATTACTCCTCTTTCATATTGATTTAAATATTTATTAAAATTAAGATTAGCGACAAACACATACATAAATTAAACGGAACAAATGAATTAAACATTTTATGAATTAATGATTTCAAATTTTTTTTTTTTTTTTTTTTTTTTTTTGAATGTCAGTTTGGTAAGTTTGATCACGGAGATGTATATACCGCCAATACATTTAAGCGCCAAAACCGACATCAATCCTCCGACGCCAAATATGACGTCATTTTTATAGCGCGCCAAAAACAGCGTCAATCCTCTTGCGCGACAAATTCACTGGTAGATTCGAAATTGATTTCTTGAAGCTAATAGTGAATTCAACTTTGCAAATTGAATTTAATTTGATGCATAATTTCCTTATATATGAAATAATTATTAGATACATTTGCAGTCTCTCTCTCTCTCTCTCTCTCTCTCTCTCTCTCTCTCTCTCTCTCTCTCTCTCTCTCTCTCTCTTCTCTCTCTCTCTCTCTGAAGTGGCGCACGAAACGCGAAAGCGTTTCACGATAATGCGGAAAACGAAGTTAAACAATTCTCC
>JABUQX010144926.1:15000-20000 GCA_015478945.1 Trachelipus rathkii | reverse complement strand
CTGGACATATGTTATGTGGTCCCCTACAATATATAAGGGGATGACCAACCCCTGGCATTTAAAGCAACGTCTGGGTTGGGGAATAAACGTAGAACACTGTAGCTTGTAAACCCTATTTTTACCTTTGAAAGTGAAAGGTGCAAGGACAGCAATAAACTGTGCCTCTCCTGCTCCAAAACCTCCTGCACAAACAGGTAAGATGCGTATTTTACGAAGACGCACTGTGGGGTCCTCCACAGTTTTTGCAGTGATGTGTGTTTTCTCAGGAATGTGAAACTTTTCTCCGAAGACATATGCTATGCGGTCCCCTACAGTATATAAGGGGATGACCAAACCCCTGGCATTTAAAGCAACGTCTGGGTTAAGGAATAAACGAAGGAAAACTGCAACTTAAAAACCCTATTTTTCACCTTTGAAAGTGGAAAAGGGGTGATAAAGGACAGCAATAAACGAGAATTTAGGGTGTCAGGCGAGTTCCGATGAAGGGGAAATCTGTACAGGTTTGGAGCGGGAAATCTTTTCTGCTATAGGTATCTTAAAATGACTGCAATATCTGTGCTTTTGTGTTCTAAGGAATAAATAATGCCTTTGGATGTGTTTCTTATTTCATCAAGAGTGGAAATAAGAGGGATGTTTTCGAGAGACCAAAGGATGACAAGATGGAACTTTGATTCCAGGTAGTAGCTTGAACGAGAAGGGACACATTTCTCATTAACTTTTCATGTGCATCACTAAGAATAATGTTTCTTTGCTCAGTAAGAGCTTTGGAGGTGGTGGATCGCAGTAAATAATATATCGGTAATGCTGTGTGAGCTGGCAGTCCCGGAGGGGGAGCAGCATATGAAGTAAACAAATGAGAACGACTAGGACGGGGGCACTTTTACTGGATTGCCCTAACCGTTTGGGCACCTGGGATGTCGAGGGCGTGCCAGGCGACGGATCGCTGGAAGTAGGCAGAGGCCTTCCAGGTGAAGTGGAGGGAATCACGGCATTAATATTCGAAGTGCAATTCAGAAGAGTAAGTCTATTAATCCCGACAGATGGTAATAGTGCACGCCTTGATTTAATAGCGTTATATCATGAAGAGAGCGTTTCATAGAAGTTAAACCATAAACTTTTTCTCCGCAATATATAAACTATTACAGCAATAAAACAAATGAAAAATAAAAGTAAACAGGATTTTTAAAAAAGCATATATTTCATAGGGAAGGGTAGTCCTTCTCCACACAACAAGTCACAGACCAAAGACTCATTCAGCTTCCCGTTCCCACTCCAAAGGGTAGGCTGTGTGGTCTTGGATGATCCTCCCGGAACTCCACGCCAGTTTCCCAACCGCTAACAGCATGGAAAATAAATAACCATGTTAGAGCCCGAGATTATACGAAAAGGCAGGACAGCCTTCTCGCGGTTAACTCAAAGGTTCAGGTCCCCTATAATAGGTGGCCTGGTCATAAGCGGAAAAGACCTGTTTTTAGCCTGTACCCTCATCCACGGGGAAGAAGTGTGAGTGGGCTGAAAACCTTTGTGGGAAGAGGCACTGGATGACATAAGAGGTTGTGATAGGAAAATGGGAGGACAACCTCTTTCAGAGAGGGAAAGTACGTACAAAGTATATAAAGGAACTGGTGGGTAGGAATTGAATAAAAAAATAGAAACTGCGAAAATTCGAAAAATGAGGGAAGAGAAAGAAGACTAAAAGATTTCATATGTGACAAATGCACACAATAGTGCTGGGGCCGGGGGGAATGCACAAAGTCAGCCTAGCATTGGTTCTTGTTACCAGGGTTGTGGAGTCAGAGTCGAATCGGAGTCGGAGTCGAGTAGGAGGTCGGTAATATCTTTTGAATTAGAGTTAGCCATTGTTAATTTGATAAAATCTTTGGGAATTTTGGAGAAAGAAGCTCTAAAAAAAAGTCATATACTCAGAAGCAATAAATACCTAACAAACAAGCCTTGACTGGAGTGTAAAGTCTTTACTAGTCGGTTTTCTTTAGTTCTTCTTCTTCTTCTTCTTCTTCTTCTTCTTCTTCTTCTTCTTCTTCTCTTCGTCTTCTTCTTTCTTCTCTTTCTCTTGCTTTATTTATTTTTCTTTATTTCTTTCTCTTATCTTCATCTTTTTCTTTCTTTATTTCTTTCCTCTTCTTCTTCTTCTTCTTCTTCTTCTTCTTCTTCTTCTTCTTCTTCTTCTTCTTCTTCTTCTTCTTCTTCTTCTTCTTCTTCTTCTTCTTCTTCTTCTATTATTATTATTATTATTATTATTATTATTATTATTATTATTATTATTATTATTATTATTATTTTTATTATTATTATTATTATTATTATTATTATTATTATTATTATTATTATTATTATTATTATTATTATTATTATTATTATTATTATTATTATTATTATTATTATTATTATTATTATTATTATTATTATTATTATTATTATTATTAAAATTATTATTATTATTATTATTATTATTATTATTATTATTATTATTATTATTATTATTATTATTATTATTATTATTATTATTATTATTATTATTATTATTATTATTATTATTATTATTATTATTATTATTGGTTTTGGTTTTACCTTCATTACTGTAATTATTATTTTATCTTTGTAAAACTTGTCCCCATCATATCTATAAATATTATTATTATTATGTATTCTAATTGTATCAAAATTGGTTTTGGGATTACACTAAGCTCAATCCTTATACCCAATTCCTTAAATTCAATCTTACTGGTATTATTTTTGGGCTCAAAGGACACTACATTGTGTTGCAATTAGTAGCCCTTTCAGAAAATGTACTGTATTAAATTTGTACTATTACATGTTAAAATTAAGAATGTTTATTGTTCATTTAAATATCCGCGAGGCAAGATCGCTTGTACGATAAGTTGTTTCGAACGAAACGAAAACTCTGGCAACAAATTTCCACAAAAAATATATATATATATATATATATATATATATATATATATATATATATATATATATATATATATATATATATATATATATATATATATATATAAAATATATATATATATATATTTTACTAACATATATATATATATTTATATATATATATATTATTATTTTATATATATATATATATATATATATATATATATATATATACTAACATTTAATTAAATTTTTAGGTTAGGTTATATATATATATATATATATATATATATATATATATATATATATATATATATATATATATATATATATATATATATATATATATATATATATATATATATATATATTTTATTTTACTGTGACGTTTGGTGTTATACACTCATAAATACGTAAAATAAATACATAAATATGAACATATTTCAGATATTTCATTCATTAACATCGTATTTTAAAATAAATCACAACGTATCTCCATGATCTCAGAATTAAAACTGAATTGTCTATGTCTGATAGGGATGCCGCAAGAGGACCGATATATATCGATATTGATATTTTTTCGATAGTATCGAAAAAATATCGATGATATTTTTTCAGCCGATATATCGATATATCGATATTTTATTTTCAGTATCGAATCAACGATATTTTTTTTTTTACTTCTAGAAATTTTAAGCAGTTTTCTTTTTTCATAAAATAACATTTAAGCAAAATGTGTGTATTTTTCAGGCGCGTTTGGATGATGGGTACATTTTGTCTGACTCAGGAGTAATAGGGAAGGAGGTCAGATAATTAATTATACAAGAGAAGAAGTAGAGGCCTATAGCGGAAGAACAATTTTCATAAAATATACCTATTGCGTATTTTACTTTTCAAATTAGATATTTATAAAAAGTAATGAAGGTATACTATATAATACAGGACAATACTAGTTTTGATGTTAAGGTTAAATCTTTAATTAAATTTTAATTTAATCTGAAATTAGAAATGTTTAAGTTTATATGCGAAGATTTAGGTCCTATTCTGTTTTACGACTCCGCAGTTTCCTGATTTTTTTTTTTTTTTTTTTTTTTAATATATTACTACTACATGATACTAACAATGAATTTCAGTGGTAAAGGATGGACATGATTCAAAAGTTCGAAATATTTTAAATAATTTTTTAAAAATCATACCTTAAATATTTTTCAAAAATGAAATATTTCGAAAAGTACGACACTTTCAGAAAAACCAATTACATATTTGAATCAGCATATAAACTTGTGTATTATGTATAATATATATATATATATATATATATATATATATATATATATATATATATATATATATATATATATATATATATATATATATATATATATATATATATTTTTATTACATATATACATAAAAAAATATATAAATATATATATATATATATATATATATATATATATATATATATTATATATATATATATATATATATATATATATATATATATATATATATATATATATATAGTAGTACCATGACATATCCCAATTAATGGGGGGGCGCGGCGCCCCCTGTACTCAGGAAAGACGATGAGCGTTTTTTCGGGTTCCCCCAAGGGTGGGCTATCTTTTGGTGTACATTTCATGTACGCCGTTTTACCCTGTGGGGTCGCTCCCCCCTGGAAGCTATATTTCCATGTAGGTGCGTGAGCACATACACACACACACACACACACACACACACACACACACACACGAGCTACTAACCCATGTGCGCGGCGTAGCCGCGCACATTGCTTACTAACCCTAACCGTGCACACGGCTTACTTACTTTCATGAGCTACTTATCCACTTACTAACCCTAACCGTGCACACGAGCTACTTACTTACATGAGCTACTTACTTACATGAGCTACTTACTTTCATGAGCTACTTACTTTCACGGTGACGTCATCGCTGTTAAGTACACTTGGAAGTGGATTAAGTACCCGTACTTAATGTTTCCGGGGTTCCCGCGCATTCCCGGTGTCCCCTTGCGGGGGACCGCGCCCGTCGCTTTTGTCTGGCCTATCCACCCGTCTCGAGCGCCTG
>JABUQX010144926.1:7500-10000 GCA_015478945.1 Trachelipus rathkii | reverse complement strand
ACAGATACGAATAATGGACGATCTGCTGTATCGTAAGCCGGAACACAGACGATGTATCGTTCGCCATCAGATTTTCGTCTTAATATTATTGTAACGTCGCACTCGGAATGACGTATGGTTTTCGTAAAGGTGTTCTCAACGAGTTTAGAGGATGAGATTGACGACATGGTTAAGGCACAGTGAGAATCGGCTTACTGAAGAAACATATATAATCACCAACGCTTTGGTGGAATTTATCTCTTAAGATTACGATTAACATAGCAAACATCCCAAAATCGATAATGGAAGCTATCTTACACTCAGAACCCTGTGGTCAGTAAGTTTTAATAATAATAATAATAACAGTTACAGCAGTGATATATATATATATATATATATATATATTTTTTAAATACATATATATATAAAAAAAAAAATATAGTTATATATATATATATATATATATATATATATATATATATATATATATATATATATATATATATATATATATATATATATATATATATATATATATATATATATATATATATATATATATATATATATATATTCCTTACACATATGTCACCTCTATGAGGACTTAAGATTTAAACGCTCCAAATCTTCGCGAATATACCAATCGTTTATATTGTTGTCCCCCAAATATTTTTTCAGTTCCTCAACACCATCCCCTAGCACATATGTAAAAAGTTCTCTAAGCGATACTATAGTCTGTTTAGAGGCTGGATCATCGATGTAAATAGATCCACGCCAATGTTCTCTAAACGATCTAATAAATTTTTGCACATCCATAGAAGCCAAGAACTGCTTAATAATAGTTTCATGATCGTCTGTTAACATTTTTTTAAATGTGTAATATTCCAGATACAGCGTATAATACGCTACAGTGACATAATTAGTCAGTATTTCCGTTTTCTTCAAATGCCTTAATATTTTCTTACGCGCCTCTGACAGATATTTTATCTGCGGTAGACCATTAATATAGAATCCGTAAGATGTAGGTTCATATACACCCGTTTCACTACACATCCGCCATATTCTAATTTCCATACTGTAAGTATTTAGATATTTGGAAAAAGCTAAAGTGAGCTGCTTACCATCGCTTCTACTAATGACTGTTTTAGGCTGGTTTAAAACCTTCATTGACCAATCTTCAGCGTGTTTACATATACTGAGTAATTCTTCTACACTCATAAAGACACGCTTGCCTGTAGAATATGTCGAGTGATGAAATCCTGTGAAATATTCAAAGCCATTAAAATTTCTTTTATATATGAACGAAACACTACTCCTTGGGATCTTGATTACCCACTGAATAATATCTTGTATGGCGGTATATCTGTTAAGACGGATCATGATGTAGGTAGAGAGAGCACGACCTTATAACACATCCAAAGACTAAATACTCGTGATCTTTTAAATAAGTTTAAAGATATAAGATAATACGATAAATCTTATGGCTGTGATTGGAAGAAATGAACCAATCACGGTAGACGATGTTATTCACCGAAACGAAATAACCTTAGTTTTAACTTAGCTTTTGTTGGTTCGACGTAGTATAGCTGAAAACTTTTATTTAAGTCCGTGTTTTAAAGCTTAGTGAAAATATAAAAGGCATACGATTGAATAGAGTAGGGGTGATATATATTTAATAGTAATAAGTTTGTACTACTATTACAGCTACTACTACTACCCCTGTTACGGCTACTACAACTACTACAAATGTTATAAGGCCTCTGAACCAATTCTAGTTTAATGTAATCCGCTAGCATCTTTTTCTTCTAGTTCATGTATTCGGCTGCTAGGTAGTGAGAATTTTATTACTGTTACTGTTATTTTCATGAAAATGGGTGCTCAAACGATACTTAAAGCTATAAAGAAGTAAAGTATGGCTCGGTGAGAGAGGGTGTGATGGAGCCATGCAGGGGGATTATTATCCCAACGGCTTTAAGTACTTAGGGTCACTAAACATAAAAATAAGTGAATTTATTAATATATCAACCTGAAAAATTATAAGGATGAAACGTTTTCAAGGTTAGATTCGCTGGAGAATTTTGTTAATGTCAACGTTTATCCGCAGTCCATAATGGTGTCAAATTTGATAAAGATAGTTAGGATGGGTCTAAGTATTACTTTAAAGACAAATTCGTGTGTGAAGTCGACTACACACATTGATAATGACAGCGTGTGTATATATATATATATATATATATATATATATATATATATATATATATATATATATATATATATATATATATATATATATATATATATATATATATATACATATGTTAATCATACTCTGTAACCATAATGTTTGATATAAAGCGCACATAGTCTGTCGTTGTTGTTTTTGTAGTTGCTGTTGTTGTTGTTGTTGGTGATGAACGACGTTATAGGATTTACATGAACGTTCAGGATGAACAAATTCATACACATAAACCACGCACATTTGTTAACGATGACGTAGCAGTATAGATGAACTCTAAGATGT
>JABUQX010144926.1:0-2500 GCA_015478945.1 Trachelipus rathkii | reverse complement strand
CTCTTACTAGTGACATAGAGACTACGTATCACTCTTACTAACTTGGGTTCAACCTCATAATACGGATTTCCAAGCGTTTCCCACAACTTCTCCCGCGGCACACTATCAAACGCTTTCTCTAGATCTATAAAAGCAGCATAGATGTCTCTATCCCACTCCCAGCTCTTCTCAATCACCATCTTCAAGCTAAAGATCAAATCGGTGGTTCCTCTTCCCGGTCTAAAACCATATTGGGCCTCATTCAATTTACTCTCCACACTCGTTCTAAGTCTCCTCTCCAAAATCCTTTCATATATCTTCAAAGCATGGGGCAGAAGAGATATCCCCCTATAGTTGGAACACTCACCTCTGTCTCCCTTCTTAAATATTGGACATATTATTGCCTTCCCCCATTCCTCCGGTACCCTTTCCTCTCTCCAAAATCCGTTGAACAGTCTCCACATCCACTGCACCACCTCCTTCCCCCCCTTAAATATTTCAACAGGTAATCCGTCGATACCTGTACTCTTACCATTCTTCATACTGTTTATTGCGGTCTCCACTTCCTCCATTGATATTATCTGTTCATTATTTGGATTTTCCGCACCCGCTTGTTGTTCAACAGCGATATCAACCTGGTGTTGATCCTCTGCTCTTCCCCGCCGTTCGATCCCTATATTTGGATTGTATAATTCGAAAAAATACTCGCTCCATCTATCATTAACCTCCTCTGGTTCTATTTTCAATCTGCCTTCCTTATCTTTAACTAAGTGTCCTGCTGACGAGTCCTGTTTCCTATATCTTTTTGCCATATTATATACTAGTTTTTTAGTTCCGGTCATATCTTGTCTCAATTGTTCACCTATTCGCACCCAAGACTCATTCTGAGCCTCCCTTTTCAATGCTTCGGCTCTATTTCTAAGGGTTACATATTCCACTCTGGATTCTGGGCTTCTCTCCTTCATCCAACTTCTAAACGCTTTATTTTTTTCCTTTATGGCTCGTCCCACCTCCTCCGTCCACCAGACAGTGCACTTCTTCCCTGCGCCCATCTTTTTGATGTCCAATACTTCTCTCGCGCAGTTATCCATCTTATTCCTAAAATTTTCCCACTCCTCCTCCACACCCTCGAAATCCATGTCCTCTCTCGGTTTACAAGTTCTTATTTTATTCTGGAGTGCTTCAATCACTCCCTCCTCTTTTAATTTCTCCACAGCAAACCTCTCTCTCACAAGGGCCTTTGTACACATCGGTCTCCTCATACACAACTTTCCTATCACCAACCTGTGATCCGAGTCCAAGGATACAGAGGGGACACTCTTTACATCCGTCATAACTTTCCTGTTGTTCACGAGAATTAAGTCAATCATCGACTTCTCTGTATATTCCTCTAACACGCTGTTCCATCGGTACCACGTCCATTTGTGTGAATTCCTGTGCGCATAAAAAGTGTTCATGATTGACAGACCATTTTCCATCGCGAAATTCAAGAGTCGTTCTCCCTCAGCATTCCTCTCTCCAATTCCGAAAGCTCCAATCACCGTCTCTAACTCATATCTCTCCACTCCTACATGAGCATTAAAGTCACCCATAAGAATTTTTTCCTCCGCATTTATTCCATCATAGGTATTCTGTAGTTGTTCGTAAAAAGCTATTTTTTCTTCTTGTGGTCTACCCTGGTGCGGGGCGTAGACTTGTATTACTCCCACACTCCTACCTTCCAACCTCAGCACCACCGCCACGACCCTCTCACTTCTGTATATCACATCCTCCACTCTACCAGCCAAGCCCGGTGTCAGAATTACCGCCACTCCATATTTTCTTCCCTCATCTCTACCCTTATAATACATCTGATAGTTTTTATGCAGATTACGGATGCCCTCTCCAGTTATATGCGTTTCACAAATTCCCAACACGTCCAATCTGCGCTCCTCCATTAGCTCCACCACCTCCTCTTCCTTACCCTCCATCTTACTTATATTAATAGTTCCCATGCGTAAGTTCAAATTGCGTTGTCGAAATCGTTGTCCATTTTCACGCCTAGTCAAAAACCGAAAAAATCCGTCAGGGTTCCGAGGCCTCACTTGCGCATCTTGAGCTATTTTTATCCACTGCCGGCTAGATGAGCCTTTCGTAGTTTCCTAGGACCACCATTTAGTATCTTCCAGAAAGGTATAGCCCATAATTGGGTTACAAGGATCCTTCAACGGCCACCAGGCAGCATTTCTGGTCGACCTAAGCTGCTGCACCTCTCCAAGGTTAGATGGCCCCTTGCCGTGGTAGGGTTGAGCTATACACACATATGTAAAGAATATATATATATATATATATATATATATATATATATATATATATATATATATATATATATATATATATATATATATATATATATATATATATATATATATATATATATATATATATATATGCTGAAGTTTAGCGCACGAAAACGCGAAAGGTTTCACGATAAATGCGAAAACGGTTAAACCTACCCATATATTGAATTAACGAACCTGCC
>JABUQX010144925.1:15000-33661 GCA_015478945.1 Trachelipus rathkii | reverse complement strand
CTAGTCACCAGGGGCGGGACACGAAGAATTGCCGTTTGTAGGAGATTTTCTGTAATTCATTACAGTTTGCGGCATAGTGTATTAATACACTAATCTCAATACCCTCACCTCACTCATCCATAGCCAACACATACAACAGTACAACCTTTAATATACATACAGACACCTACATTCATTCGCCTCACGCACAGTAAGTCTGTGAGTCCAGAGCCTAGCCATGCCCACTGATGGCTGGAATATCTTGACTTGGTCCAGACTGAGGCTGGGGTTACTATCACCCTGATAACTGTGCACCTTTCCACTTTGTATGGGCCCACTGGTCGGAAAACATAAAATAGTAACCTTTTCCCCGATTTGTCGTGGTAAAATAACTAACTAACTAGCTAACTATATATATATATATATATATATATATATATATATATATATATATATATATATATATATATATATATATATATATATATATATATATATATATATATATATATATATATATATATATATATATATATATATATATATAAGAAGATATATCGATATATATTCGGCCGGAACCTCTATTTTTTTTGAGTTCCGGTTCCGGCCGGATAACCGGAACTTTCTACTTTTCAAATGCCTTTGTAATTTGAAAATTCAGTAATTGATTTGTCATTTATACAGTTAGATGCATAAATGTAATAATAAGAAAATTGATATGTGATCAAATATCATGATAAAATGACCTTCGACTCTATACTTTTGAAAACTTTCAGTATGAAATAATATTTTTTTACTCATTATATATCTAATATCTGAGTACTATAATTTTAGTCATTTCTTGATTTTGTTGAGATTTTTTTATTTTTTTATTTTTTATTTTTTTAGACACAGATTGCTTTTTTAATTACTATTTTTATAAAATTAGTTAATAATCCTAATTATTACCTAATTAATAATAAGTTTAGTAAAAATAATTATTATTGTTTAATTAAAGATTTAAATTATATATATATATATATATATATATATATATATATATATATATATATATATATATATATATATATATATATATATATATATATATATATATATATACTATATATATATATCATATATATATATATATATATATATATATATATATGTAAGGGGGCCTGTTACACCCTGGTTTATATAATTTTAATACAATAGTCAACTGATGGTTATACCTACTTTTGGTATAACTACTTTGTAAAACCAGGACATTATTATTTTTATTTATCTTATTTTATATATTATTCATATATCATTATTTATACTGTATTTATTAATCAACTCTCATAATATCAGCATTTCCTTTAATATTCTTCAATTCTTCTTTTTAAATATAAAGCATCAGATATATCAGAAATATTATACACATCTTAGTATATATCAGTAATCTTTGTCAATAATTATTGTCACAATTGTATCCTTTTGAATGAATGAATAAATTGAATGATCTTACACATCACTCTCGAGGTGAGTGCCATACTTTTTCTATAATTTTAGCTTAAAATATAATTGTAAATAAATTAAAAGTTAAAAAAGTGAAACTTAAAAACGTTAAAAATTGTGTTTCAGTTTAGTGCAAAGACATCTTCTTACCACCCCAAGTGAATAACAGAAAATATAAATCCCCTCATTGTGATTCAAGGGTTAGTTATTAAAGTTTATAAATTAAAATGTAATTGGAAAAACTAGATTATAATAATATTAATATATATATTATAATTCTAGGGTCCCAATATATATATTATAATTATAATTCTAGGGTTCTATCCCCGGGCCAACTTTCCAATACTGGTCCGATCTCTGTAAAAACTGTGCCGAATTTTAGTTTGGACCTACTTAAAATTGACTCAATAGTGAGGTTTTGAAATCAAGACTAAAATTAATCGTGGAAAACATAGTGCCTTTCAAGTGACATTGATATAACAAACTTTATCAGTTCATCTCAATTTTAGCTAGTTCTGCAGGCTATGCTCAATTAGATGACTGGGTTTATATAAGAAAGGGCACTTGTAAAATACCCACTATAATTTTATACCTCAGTGAGCAAATCAGAACTGAACCCAAAACTATTATTATAATAAGAAATGTGGAAGATGTCATGAATGTTTAATATTAAGTTAAGTTTATGTATAATTTTCTATTTTGTACACTTTGTATATACGTGTGAATGATTGTTTGAATGTTAAACACAAACTATAGTAAAATAAAGCCTTGAACCAGAAACCAGGGATCTCATAACATCTACAACTGATAATTTATTAAAATTAAATTCCTGAAAGTATGTGCATTCCATAGGTTCGCCCATACTTCATTTGTATATAAAACCAACCTACCTCATAAGTAACCTAACTTTAAGTTATATAACCTATAATTTTCTAACCTGATGGGTTACCCTAAACCTTAAGAATATACTGCTGTATATAAAATATTTCCAATTAATTATAAATGCAATATAATAAAAATAAAACCAACACATCTTTTTCTTTCTATCCTTCTTGTCTATCATCTATAATTACTCTCTTCTTGAATCTAAATAAAGTGTAACATCGTAACTTCTAAAAGAACAACACAAGTCACACACAGGCGGTCAGCACCAATGAACATGAAACGAGGTCTCAGTGGCATATGTGACCGCAGTTAGAGATTCGTCGAGATGCCTAATAGTACCTTGGATTGTAGGCAATAGGAGAAGATAATTTCTCAATTTTCTTCAAGGTACCCTTATATATTTTTCTTACTTTTCTATCTTCTATTTTACTGATTATATTTATAAATTAAAATTTTAAATCATACTTTAATAGTCAGAAACAACTGAAATAAAAATTTCTTTAATTTTGTGTCCAACTTGGAGAACAGGCTTTATAACGATAAGGCTCTGATACGATAACGTAATTATCCGGTGCAACTTTTATGCCTTACTGCCTTGTTCTCCGTTACATAAGTAACATAAAATTAAAGTGGTGCCCGAACAGGGACTTTGTTTCCATTCGGTGCTGTCACAGTTGTGACTAGTTTATCTGTCACCAGAATCTTCACAGTAAATACTAAGATCATTTACACTTTATTACACTAGAGTAGTCTGGTCCACAGACACTTGTGTGAATCGTATGATTGTAGAGTGGTTGAAAAAACATAAATCTATCGAAATGGCTAGCTACCGTACTTATGAGGAATCTCAACAAAAGGCCTTAATGAACCTTTTGACGAGATAGGTCTCTGACCTAAATCGTAAATTAAAAAATTCGGCTGATAAGCCTACATTTGACCATAAACAGACTAAACAGAAAAGTACCAGTATACAACACTTAGATCTTTCCGATACAGAGACAGTAAATAATATCATTAAACAGTTTCAACAGGATAAAGCTGCACTTATGGACACATTAGCTCAAAACAATATACATTTAGATGAACACAGACAGCATGCTACACCTCACATAAGCCTTGACCAATACTTAGAAGACAATAAGTCTTTATTAGATGATGATTCATCACAAGAAAACCAAGATAACTCAGACATTGAACACTCTGAATATCCAACAGAAAAACAGAGGGAAGAATATTCCCAAAGAACACATTCCATACCTAAAAACAGCTCACCCATAAAAACCAGACAAGTTCAAACACAAAAACTTGAAAGTAAAGAAAATAACTTAATTGACCTTGACACTGAAATTAAAAACTCTTTACTTAAACCACCTTCACAAAATCATTATAATGATACTTATACACAGTCTCATCATAGACATGCGCAGACACAGTCACGGACACATAAATTTCAAGGGTTTGAACCAGAGGATTCATATGAATATATGGGTCCTGGGTTGAAAAAACGTTTAGATTCAATGGAAGAAGCCATATTACTCTTGACACAATTGGTCAAGAACTCTAAAAAACTAAAAGTTGTTGATCCTGGAAAGTATAAATACGAGACGGATCAAAACTTCCTCGTTTACCTGAAGGATTTTGAAGCCTACTGTAGTCTTCATTATCCTAAAGCGCCTCACCAATGGTTACGTCTTTTAGGTCGTCAATTGGAAGGCAGCTTTGCTCAACTTTACCAGATCCTTACTAAGGACGACAGAGACTATTTTTCTGTTAGGGACACACTAGTGAGTTGGTTCCAAACAGAAGAGAAACGGAAAAAAGTATAAGCTTAAAGCTTATTACTCCGCACATAGAGAGAGTGGTGAGAGTATCAGAATGTATGCTCTTAGGTTGGAAAGACTAGCCAGACGAGCATATCGTGGCTTAGACATGAGGGAGCATGATTCCTTACGGACTGCTTTCCTCTGTAGTCTTCCACCTTATATAGAGAAGAGTGTGAGAGAATATATCAAGATGAAAGATAATGATAGTGATGTGCGCACTCCGTGGGAAAAGATCGTGGGTTTCGCCGACTCTCTCGAATCAGATAATACCGAGTTTCCTAATTCAATAGAACAGTCTTCATCAGAACACACGAAAAAACCAACTCACTTACACAAATCACATTCCAAGAAAGATAATTTAAATGATACACTTGAATCAGTAATTGAAATAAACACAGTCGCTCCTAGTTGGACAGATGTTTTTCAAAATAAAACACAAAACAAAACACATAAAACGACTTACCAACCTCGTCAATCACAAAACACTAGTCGTAGCCCTCCACAGAAAACAAACGGTTCCCGATTCTTTAGGGATAATCGGAACAGTAACAGTCAACAACAATATCGTCCACCACCACAGCACTACACTAACCCTAGGGCAAATACAGATAGGAAACAGATGGTGTGCGAGTATTGTGAGTATCGGGGACATCAGATGAGTGAATGTTATAAATATCTGGGAATGTGTGCGTATTGTAAGAAAAAGGGACACATAAGGGCTGATTGTCGCTCTATTAAATCACCTCGTTCATCACCCACTATGGAAAGGAAGATAACTTGTCCTTTCTGTCGTGGACCTCATCCAGGCATTAGATGCCCACAGAGAACACCTCCCCTGGATGACCACAACAGACCCATAAAACAGATTATTTATAAAAAATCCCCACAGAACACTAAACATGATAAAACAGATCACAATAGTGGGAAACCACTTCCTCCCCGAAAGTATTTCGATCCTTGCAATTATTGTAATCAGTCTCACTATGAAGGCCGATGTAAAGGAGCTGAAGAAGCTCAGGCTATAAATTCGGGAAACGACCGAACTCCCCGGGACTGAGTCCCCTGGTGGAGGCCGTTAATGAAAATGACTCAGTCATAGAAAAAGATAAACCCTTAAATGACCCTCAGATCTTAATTGACCCTTCATTATCAGTTTCAGTTTCAAAGACCCCTGAAATATCAATTCACTTAGAAAAGAAGGAAGAACATTCAACACTGATCCCTAATTCCCTTGACTCTCCTGTGTTGAAGGAACCTTCTATAGAATTAGTAGATAAAGTACGAACCGTACATATAAACCTTATCCCTTCCGTAAATGACCCTTTAATAGTTCCTGTTTCATTCAGTTCACCTAGTTCTGGATCGTATGGATGCATGGTGGATAGCGGGGCTGGAGTAAGTTTAATCAGTACAGAGATATTTTCTTACACCTTAAAAGACATTAAATTACTCCCTTCATCAGAAATAAATGTAAATTCCATCAGTGGATTGTCCCGTGACCATGTAGTCCCTATAGAATCATACATTGAAATACCTATACACTTTCCAGATACACAATTCATTTCAAAACCTATCATTTTTCTAGTTGTCCCCCTAGAGCATATGCCAGCACCAATGATACTGGGTGCCGCAGCCCTGAGAGATAATCACATATTACCCGATCTTACAAAAAGACAACTAATACACAGGGCAGGGGGGTCCATAACACTCATTGCTACAGATCACAGTTCTTCTATTCCTTTCTATAAATGTGTGAATGTGTACTCTGTGTGTATTCCTCCGTTTGCATGTCGAATGGTAGAGATTAAGGGTCCAAATGACTGTTCGTTAGATCTCGTGGGATTCAAAGGGGGTACTCATAATAAGGGTAAACTTGTATCAGTTTCAGGAGTCTTAGAAATGACTTCATCAACAAAACATGTGGCACTTATTAACACTTCTGAGAAAATGCAGTATGTACGAAAGGGTACCGTAATGGGTCAGATATTTTCTCTGAAGGAAGAGGAGTGTTCACCACCACCGAAAATATACTCTGTACATACAGATTCTGCTGAAACACGTAAGGAAACATGGACACCAGAAAAATTGAAAGAAGAATTCCATTTTTCTGAAATTCCTTTTAATGAACAACAGAAAGAAAGCCTCATTAAAGTGTTGATGAAACATCAGGCTACTCTTAGTTTTGGTGACCATGACGTGGGTGTGGCCACTAACATTTCTCACTCTATTGAGGTGGAAAGCTCTCGCCCTGTCAGGTTACCAGTACGGAGGTTTCAAGGACCACTGGCACAAGAAATAGAACAACAGTGTAAAGAATTACTAGACCAGGACATAATACGTCCTAGCAAATCCCCATACTCAGCACCAGTGGTTCCGGTTAGGAAACCAGATGAAGACTTTGCATCGATTATCGTAAACTTAACGATGTTACAAAAACTGATTCCTTTCCCTTGCCCAATTTAATCGACATGATATATAATATGCATGGGAATAGGTACTTCACAACAATAGATCTCGTTCGAGGATATTATCAGGTTGAAATGGAACCTGATAGTATCGAGAAAACAGCATTTTCCACCCCCTTCGCGCAATATGAGTATCTCAAAATGCCCTTCGGCGTTAAAAACGGACCTGCAACGTTCCAACGGGGTATGATGCTCGCTTTATCTGAATTACCTTGGTCAAATGTCATGGTATATCTGGATGACATAATTATACTCAGTCGGGACATAGAGGAACATTTACACATGTTGGACCAGGTTCTAATGGCCTTAGAGAACAATGGATACAAACTAAAACCGAGTAAGACTCGTTTATGCAGAACAGAAGTGGAGTTTTTGGGACATCATGTGTCAAACAACGGAATCCTTCCTCTACATAAAAACATTCAAGGAGCCTTAGAGTTCCCTGTACCCTCTACAGTTAAACATCTCAGACAGTTTCTAGGTATGATAAACTTTTATAGAAGACACATCCCAAACTGCTCCCAAATTAGCAAGCCCCTGTCATGCCAAACTGGGGGAAAGACCGTAAACTGGACCCCTGAGTGTTAGGAGGCTTTCGAGACTCTAAAAAAGGCCCTAGTTAATCCTCTCTTGTTAGGTTTTCCTGATTACAGTCCAGATGTTTCTCCAATGGAATTACATGTGGATGCATCAAATATCGGCGCTGGAACTTGTCTTTCGCAAGTTCAAAATGGAGAGCGCAAGCCAATTGCTTTCATTTCGATGGCCTTTAACGGAGCTCAAAGGAACTACGGGGTCATCGATAAGGAGTTGACAGCTTTGCGTTGGGCGGTGAAGTCCCTTAGACCATTTCTTCGTGGAGTTAGATTTGTGATATATACGGACCATATGCCGCTTATATATCTACAGAATATGAGTTTAGTTGATGGTAGATTAGCTCGAACAATGGAAGAACTATATGAGTTCGACTTTGAGATCAGACACATTTCTGGTACCCAAAATGTAGTTGCCGACGCACTCTCTCATTCCCCCATAGGGGAAGATTCTGACCTGTTAGAGGAAGCTTCTATGATGGAGTTTATCCCCGAAGGGTATTTCCCTATAGAAATCTCCGGTGGGGGTGACTCCCTGTATAAATGTTTTTCAATGTTTTTGTATGGATTAGTGAATCGTCATTTGGAGGTGCGAAAGACTTTAGTGAAAGAACTACAAAACCACTCTTCTAAATATAAATTAACTGGGAAACAAATACAGAAAAAATTAAGGTTATTGGGTTTTCCAGGTCAATTACCACTTCCGGAAGTCATTACAGCTTTTACTGAACTTTACAAAACACCTGTACATATTTACTATAATTCTTCAGTCCCAATTATCCACGGATCCAACCATAAAGGTGAACCGTGTTACTTGAAGTGTCTGGGAGGTATTCATTATAATTATTTAATGTCCACTCCCCCTAATACCTCTGAATAAATATCCAAAAATATGTTTTTGTTTGTACAGACCCAGATATTATTTCATATAATACACAATACACATTAAAGATTTTGTTTTACAGTACTCTATTTACATTTATTTACACTATTCAATTTATTTACACTGAACAATGGCCATAAAACACATTCAAGATTTTGTTTTACAGTACTCTATTTACATTTATTTACACTATTCAATTTATTTACACTGAAAACGAAAAAAAAATAAATAAATATAATAGAACATTTACACATCTGAAAAAAGGGAAAAAGTGGGAAGGGAAGTATAAAATTACCACTTATAAGTGGTATTTCCTCTGTCATATTCTGATTCTTCTCTTCTACCTTCTTCTTCCTTCTACCTGATCGCAAACTATAACAAAGATTCATAATACTCTTACTTATCCTTCAACTCTGTACTCCTCAACTCTTCTCTATTATCTCATCTGCTGCTTACCTACCAGATAAATGATTTTTTTTTTTTTGATAAACTTTAGAATAGGCCTAAATAAAGTACTAACCCATGATGGGTTAGCCACTAAATAACTGATGCCAATGGTCTTAGACCTCAATAAAATAATAAAATACTTAAAAAATTTGTAAACCTTAATCGTTTATAAATTTTTATTGTGCATGAGAATACCACGAACCAATCATTGTAGCATGCTGGTATATTCATGCATGACACAATTGATTGGGGGCTGGCTCCCTGTTATTATTCTAGTTACAGATCTGTTTCTTTTTTATTTGACCATCGGAAAAGCAACATCATACTCACTGTAAGTAGGAAATATAAACACCGTAAAGACTGCAAAGAAACTGTAAGTATAATAAAATTACGATACATACATGCTATATATGTGAAAACATATATAACATATATGTGTCGGTTGTGTAATAAACAAAAAAATAAATTAGTAAAAATATAATATTATAATAATAATATTATATTTCAAAAAATAAAACTGATGCATCATTTTTCTGATATATATAAAGGAAATGGCACACCAATAATATACTGATATGTAGAACATATGTTTGTATATTATCATTATCGTTAATTGCAGAGTTGTCAGCCATTTCTTTATTTGAATATGCAAATAGAATGCACAAAGATATGAAAGTGGGATAAAAGTGAAAGAATGGGAAATTAATCAGAAAATGATTAACGAAACGAGGCATTCAATGAAAGACACCATTATTATATTTAGCCTCGTTATTTGGTTAGTTTTTGGAAGAGATATATAAATTGTTTTAGAATAAAATTGAAATTTTAAATATTAACTAATGATATGTTATTTTAAAATGGAATTAAATGTTTTTTCTAATGAAATAACTTATATGGATTTAATAATTATTAATTTAATACTTTGTTTTCTTTACTGGGAAATGTTACTAATGCCTGTTTCACCTATCTTTCCCAAACATATTCCTTTCTCTCTTTTCACATACCACAAACTCTTTGAATTTTAAAATAAAAATGAATATAACAATAAAAAAATGAGACCTAGCCTAGATCATGGAAAGAAAAATATCAGAAATGGCTCTAATAGGCTTATGAATGAGCAGAAATACCTAATTTATTGAGAATCATGTTATGTTAAAATAATTAATAATTAAGCTGTTAACTTTCTGAAAATATAATTTTCTGATACCGTATATAAATTAGTATTTGTCATAATATGCACAAGATATGAAAAACAGACATAAAATCCTTGGTTCAAGCAAACAACATTAACACGGTTAGACCTTGCATCCTTTCCATAGCTGGTTTTAATCCCCACTGACTTGGTTGTTAACCTCCCTCGTCGAAAATTAAGCGGGGGTTTAGACTTAGTAGGGGAGGATGTAAGGGGGCCTGTTACACCCTGGTTTGTTTTATAGTATCAGCTGATGGTTATACCTCTTTTGGTATAACTAACCATTTTTGTAAAATCAGGACGTTATTATTTTTATTTATCTTATTTTGTATATTATTCATATATCATTATTTATACTGTATTTATTAATCAACTCTCATAATATCAGCATTTCCTTTAATATTCTTCAATTCTTCTTTTTAAATATAAAGCATCAGATATATCAGAAATATTATACACACTTAGTATATACAGTAATCTTTGTCAATAATTATTGTCACAATTGTATCCTTGACTGACTGCCTGATTGAATGTTCTTAAACATCACTCATGAGGTGAGTGCTATACATTTTCTATAATTTTGGCTTAAAATATAATTGTAAATAAATTAAAAGTTAAAAAAGTGAAACTTAAAAACGTTAAAAATTGTGTTTCAGTTTAGTGCAAAGACATCTTCTTACCACCCCAAGTGAATAACAGAAAATATAAATCCCCTCATTGTGATTCAAGATTTAGTTATTAAATCTTATAAATTAAAATGTAATTGGAAAAACTAGATTATAATAATGTTAGTGTATATATTGATATTTATTAATATATTAATATATATATTATAATTATAATTCTAGGGTTCTATCCCCGGGCCAACTTTCCAATACTGGTCCGATCTCTGTGAAAACTGTGCCGATTTCTAGTTTTGGACCTACTTAAAATTGACTCAATAACGAGGTTTTGAAATCAAGACTAAAATTAATCGTGGAAAACATAGTGCCTTTCAAGTGACATTGATATAACAAACTTTATCAGTTCATCTCAATTTTAGCTAGTTCTGCAGGCTATGCTCAATTAGATGACTGGGTTTATATAAGAAAGGGCACTTGTAAAATACCCACTATAATTTTATACCTCAGTGAGCAAATCAGAACTGAACCCAAAACTATTATTATAATAAGAAATGTGGAAGATGTCATGAATGTTTAATATTAAGTTAAGTTTATGTATAATTTTCTATTTTGTACACTTTGTATATATGTGTGAATGATTGTTTGAAAGTTTATTCCTTAAACACAAACTACACTCAAAGCAAAATAAAGCCTTGAACCAGAAACCAGGGATCACAGAACACAGAAAACTGAATCAATTTATTAGCATTAAGAACTGAAAGTATGTGCGTTCCATAGAGTTCGCCCATACTTCATTTGTATATAAAACCTACCGTATAAGTAACCTAACTTTAAGTTATATAACCTATAATTTTCTAACCTGATGGGTTACCCTAAACCTTAAGAATATACTGTTGTAAATAAAATATTTCCAATTAATTAAAAATGCAATATAATAAAAAATAAAACCAACACATCTTTTTCTTTCTATCCTTCTTGTCTATCATCTATAATTACTCTCTTCTTGAATCTAAATAAAGTGTAACACCATAAAGTAAATTCTAAAAAAACAACACAAGTCACACACAGGCGATCAGCACCAATGAACATGAAATGAGGTCTCAGTGGCATATGTGACCGCCGTTAGAGATTCGTCGAAATGCCTAATAGTACCTTGGATTGTAGGCAATATGAGAAGATAATTTCTCACTTTTCTTCAAGGTACCCTTATATATTTTTCTTACTTTTCTATCTTTTATTTTACGGATTATATTTATAAATTAAAATTTTAAATCATACTTTAATAGTCAGAAACAGCTGAAATAAAAATTTCTTTAATTTTGTGTACAACTTGGAGAACAGGCTTTATAACGATAAGGCTCTGATACGATAACGTAATTATCAGGTGCAACTTTTATGTCTTACTGCCTTGTTCTCCGTTACATATATATATATATATATATATATATATATATATATATATATATATATATATATATATATATATATATATATATATATATATATATATATATATATATATATATAAATCTATTTTTATATATATATATATATATATATATATATATATATATATATATATATATATATATATATATATATATATATATACAGAGTGGCGCACATAAAACTGGCCCCATCTACGAAAAAAAGGAATATCAATAATAAATCTACCGACCTACATACGTACGTCAGGTCTAATCCAAATAGTAGTATAGTAATAGGACAATAATAATAGGACACCTTTACCTACGGTTTAATTAACAGAGCAGGAGATTTAAAGTCTATGTTCTAAATGTTCTCCGTCAAGAAGAAAGCAAAGTTCTGCACGTTTAAGCATGTTATTGAAAACATTTCTCAATACACGTTGTGGGATGTTGGAAATCTCTTGACGTATGTTGTTTTTCAATGTGTCAATTGTTCTGGGATTGTTGTGGTAGACTCTAGATTTTAGAAATCCTCACAGGAAATAGTCACATGGTGAGAGGTCGGGAGACCGGGGGAGGCCACAAACCCTTGCTGATGGTCCTTTCCTCTGTAAAAACGGTATGTATGGTAGTCAATGACAGATCCGATGTATGGCAGGTGTCCCCATCTTGCTGGAAATAGGCATAACGTTTTTCGTTTGGAGTTAACTGTGCAGAGAAATCACTATAGACCTGTAGGTAAACATTGGTATTCACAGTTTCATTGAAGAATATTGGACCGATTATTCTGTTTCCAGAAAGAGCACACCAAACACCAATTTTTAAATCGTGTAATGGCATTTGCAGGGACTCGTGTGGGTTCTCTGTAGCCCAGTGTCGACAGTTTTGGGAATTAACATAACCCGACAAATGAAACCAAGCTTCATCCGTTAAAAAGAAGAGAAACGGATAAACATTTCTACCGGCAACATTCTCTAGCAACCAATTACAGTAAGTTTTACGCTTATACTTATCCGCTTCTTTTATTTCATGAACAACACTCACACAGTAGGGTTTCATTTTAAGCCATGAAGGATGCGTTAACATGATCTGCATGATACTCCACATTGTTGTAATAACCGTTGTGTACACATACAATAAACGAGTTAATTGTCTGTATATTGTTTATGAGACTTGGGGCCTCTTTTATCTTGGCCACTCTGTATATATATATATATATATATATATATATATATATATATATATATATATATATATATATATATATATATATATATATATATATATAACTGCTATATATATATATATATATATATATATTAGTGTTGCACCGATACCAAAATTTTAGTCTGATACCGATACCGATACAAGTACTCACAATTTTTCAAAGCTGATACCGATACAGATACTGATATTTTTGCCGATACCGATACTGATACTTTTATCCATATATATATATATATATATATATATATATATATATATATATATATATATATATATATATATATATATATATTGCTATCTATCTCATAACACATATATAACCAACAACATATATATATATATATAGGAGAATTCATGCGTCTCAAAAGTTCACCAACTAACGTAAATTACGCAGGTGAGCACAGACGCAGGCTTTAAAGTGAGGGAGATAAAATTCAGCAGGAAACACAGAAGATGGAAGAGAATTCCACAAAACAGAGGTGGCAGGAAAGAAGGAAGCATCGCAGTGAACTATCCTGGAGTTACCAAATATCAACAAAAAACTCATACGCAGACAAAGCACCACTTGTGTTACGAGGGCGTTGTAAAGGTGGTGGTACGCGAGTGATAAGTCCCCTTGAGCACCTGCCGCTGCGGTACCTATAACCTATAGAAAAGAGATAAAGCATCAACATCGCACCACAAAGATAGAGTAAGCCTTTTTGCCTTTGACTCCACCCTATCCAAAAGCTGGGTGAAACCAGAGCCCCTCCCCCCCCGAGATATGAGAGCAGTACTCCATACAAGTCAAGGAAGGATGAGGCCCTTGTAAAGCTGGAGTAACTGAAAAGAAGAAAAAAAAGTCTCGCATTCTAAACGGAACTCCCAGTTTCTTTGAGGCGTCCTTAGCAACCGTTGTGATGTGAGGCTTCCAAGACATTATTTTGTTTACGCTAAGGCCAAGGATGTTTATATTGTCAACATGAGAGACGAGAGAGCCATCAAAAGAGATGGGAAAGGTAGAAGGTATCTTAGAGAGGGAGATTTGTAGAAGTTGGGTTTTTAAAGAATTGAATTTCACAAGGTTGAGACGACCCCAACCGAAAATTCTATCCAGATGAGTGAGAATAGAATCGGAAAGATTAAGACGAGAGGCAATTCTAGAAGTAAAAGGGGGAGTAGAATTGAAATGAGTTGAAGAATGAAGGGTCGAGTCATCGGCATATGACTGGATAGAATTATGTGTGCAGGTGAGAAGATCATTACTGAAAAGTAGGAGATAAGACAGAACCCTGAGGAACACCACTATTGACAGAAAATGAAGAAGTCACCCCAGCAACAACAGACGATATTGAGCGATTTAAAAAAAAAAAGCTAGACATAGTAAGCAAGGAGAAGGAGGAAACCCAAAGGAGGGGAGCTTGGAGAGCAGTGACGCGTGCCATACCCGGTCAAATGCTTTGGATATGTCAAGCGCCACCACGCAAGTCTCCCCCTAGTTCCTAAGGGCAGAAAACCATAAATCAGTAAAATAGGAAAGTATATCGCCAGCAGACCTTGAGCGCCGAAAGCCGTACTGGCGATTGGATAGAATGAGATTCCAGATGATCTAAGAAATGAGAATTGAGAAGGGTTTCAAAGATCTTAGATAGAATACAAGTGAGAGCTATAGGGCGATAGTTAGAAAGATCAAAGCTGCTTCCTTTTTTTTCAGAATAGGTTGGACATTTGCGTGCTTGAAACACTGAGGGAAAGTGTTAGTATTGAGACATAGAGAATATAGTTGAACGAGGGGCGGGGTCAGCTCGGAAGCACACTCCCTCAAAACTCGGGAAGGAACGCCATCCGGGCCTCCCGCCTTCCTAACGTTCATAGATTTCAGGAGCCCATGCACCTGATCAAATGTAATGACAGGCAAAGGCATAGTGCACCTGAGAGGAGAAGGAGGAAGGGGAAAGCCAGAATGGTCCAGGGCTGAGTTAGAGGAAAATAGGAGGCTGAAGAGATTGGCCATTTCAGTTGGAGAATTTGCAATAGAACCATCAGATCGAATAAGAGGAGGAAAGGCAGATTTACAGAATCTGTTAGAGATGTTTTTTACAAGAGGCCAGAAAGATTTGTCAGTAGGAGAAACATATATATATATATATATATATATATATATATATATATATATATATATATATATATATATATATATATATATATATATATATATATATATATATATATATATATACTCTTCTTCTATATAATATATATATATATATATATATATATATATATATATATATATATATATATATATATATAATAACATATAACTCTTTCTATATATATATATATAATATATGCTATACATATATATATATATATATATATATATATATATATATATATATATATATATATATTTGTATATGGATGGGGTTATGAAAGAATTTGAGGTGGGGATGGCAGGAAATGGTGTTAGAATGGTAGAGAATGGAGTTGAGTGGAGGGTGCCCTACCTATTATATGCGGATGATTTGGTTCTGTGTGGCGAATCTATAGAGAGTTTGAGAGGATTGGTAGAGAGATTTGGCAGGGTGCGAGGAGGGGCTTGAAAGTAAACGTGGATAAGAGTAAGGTTATGGTTGTGAGTGAGGACACTCCTCAGTGTGAAGTTATGTTAGATGGTGAGCAGCTAGAACAAGTGTCTGAGTTTAAATATTTAGGGTATATGTTGGATGAGAAGGGAACGGACGATGCAGAGTGTAGTAGGAAAGTTGTGAATGGCAGGAAGGTGGCTGGTGCAATTAAATCGTTGGTGAATGCAAAGGGACTAAGTCTTGAGTGTGCTAGGGTCTTACATGAGGTATGTTGTTACCTGTGTTATTGTGGTAGTGAGACTATGGTCTGGAATAGAAGTATAGATCTAAAGTTCAATGTGTTCAGATGGGACAATCTTAGGGGTGCTAGGTGTGAGAAGAATTGATGGGGATGGAATGAACGTATTAGAGAGTTGTGTTGTGAAAGAAAGGGGTAAATGAGAGAATAAATGAAAGTATGTTGAGATGGTTTGGTCATGTGGAAAGGATGAATGATAGTAGGTTGGTTAAGCGGATGTATAGTGGTGAGTGTGTTGGGAACCGACCGGCTGGGAGACCGAAGAGAAAGTGGATTGAGTCGGTGAACGAATGTCTGAAGGAGAGAAATGTGAGTTTGCAGAGGCGAACAAAGGTGCATGATAGGAGAGAATGGCGGGGTTTGTATGGGGCATGGTTGTGGCCCACCTGGGCCAGGATGAACCCTTACATTAACGTTACCATAGTGAGGTCCGTCGCTGTCCCATGATGCTCTAGGGTGGATTTTCGACGAGCTCTCACTAATTAATGGTACAGAGGGCGGTAAGGCTGGGCTTTCTTTTCGAGGTTTGTCATGTTCTCCTACTGCTTTCTTTTCCGATGCTTGTACAGCACCTTACCCTATTTTTGTGGTAAGAGAAAAGTGAAGAAAAAAAAAAAAGAAAAGAGAGATATATATATATATATATATATATATATATATATATATATATATATATATATATATATTTATATATACTATATATATATATATATATATATATATATATATATATATATATATATATATATATATGTATATAATATATATATATATATATATACTTCTTCTTTAACAACAATAATAATATATATATGTATATATATATATATATATATATGCTAATATTATATTTATTATATATATAAATATATATATGTATATATATATATATATATATATATATATATATATATATATATATATATAATATATATATATATATATATATATATATATATATATATAAAAATTTTCTCTTAAGTAATATATGTATATTTGCATTTTATATATTTATATATCATATACTTGCATAGATACATATATAGCATTAAATATATTGATATGTATACGATAGTAATAATAATAATATAATATATATATATAACTAATAGCAATAATAATATATATATATATATATATATATATATATATATATATATATATATATATATATATATATATATATATATATTAATATAGACCGTTTTCGTTTTCATAATTTGTGCTTCGCTCGGTAAGGAATGCTTAAACAGTTTTAGAACGAATTTCGTGCAAAGACCACCACGATTTCTTGTGAAGTTTACTTTTGTTTATAAACAATTGGAATCAGCTGTTGTGATGGAGCCCATCGATTTGGAATAAACAGAAATAAAAACATAAAAAATGGGTTATATTACAAATAATTGATCAACTATGGTGATGGAGTTTATCCATTTGGAAGAAATTATATTTAAAGTTTATTTTATTAAATGAAACATTCATCAATTTAAACGGACCTACCACACCGCCATATTGTTTGTTACATTTTTGCGTAAGCACGTTCTAAATTCGACTTTTTTACTATTATGCGCATAGTTTGACAAAAATGGAATCAAACCCCAGCATTTCTGAAGTTTCGTATGCACAAATGCAAAAACGAAAACGACTTTACAATTAGAAGTTTTCGTTTTTGCATTTGTGCTTACGAAACATAAGAAATGCTCGAGGTTACGCTCGTTTTTGTCAAACTTAGGGCAAAATCGTAAGAAATTCCGAATTTAGGACGTGCTTAAGCAAAAATGTAAACAAACAGTATGGCGGCATGGTAGGCCCGTTTGAATTGATGAATGTTTCATTCAATAAAATCAGCTTTAAATATAATTTCTTTCAAATAGATAAACTCCATCACAATAGTAGATCAATTATTTGTAATATAAACCATTTGTTATGTTATGTTTATTTCTGTTTATTCCAAATCGATGGGCTCCATCACAACAGCTGATTTCAATTGTTTGTAAACAAAAGTAAACTTCGTAAGAAATTGCGGTCGTTTTTGCACGAAATTTGTGCTGAAACCGTGTAAGCATTTCTTACCAAGCGAAGCACAAATGACAAAAGCGAAAATGGCCTAGGTCAGATAGATCAGGAAATTATCGGACAATTTGCGGATATTCTCTTCAAAATTCAAAATTTTCACGGCTGTTTTCGAAAGAAAACCAAGCTACATTTTCCTACGTCAAAATGTAAGAAACGTTGCAATTGGTTCATAAACAAATTTCTAATTTTCATTGTACTCTTTATGGCATTTTTTAAAATAACGTAATTAAATAATTTTTATAAAAAATATTAGGCGTTTTCCTTCAATTTTTTTTTTACCACGATAAATACTAAAAATATTTGTGATAATAAAAATAAACTTTTGTTACCTAGCAAGAAAACTTAAATTTGTTTTAAATTTTACTGGCAACATTTCCCGCGAAAAGTAGAGTGCACACATACACAAGATGTTTAAAAAAAATAAAATATTAGTGAAAATAATATATATATATATATATATATATATATACTATATATATATATTATGTATATATATTTACAGTATAGATATATATAATATATATATAATATATATATATGTATGTTTTTATATATATAATAGTATATATATATATATATATGTAATATATATATACAACTATATATAAAAAAACAAAAAAATAATAATAATATATATATATATATATATATATATATATATATATATATATATATATATATATATATATAT
>JABUQX010144925.1:0-10000 GCA_015478945.1 Trachelipus rathkii | reverse complement strand
GAAAGTGCTTGATGGCGAGGTAAATGGCCAGCAATTCTCTTCCAAAATCACCGTACCTGACCTCGGAGGTTGGAGCTTCTTCGAAAAGAACGCCAAGGGGTGCCACTCGCCATCGAGAAACTACTATAGGACAGCACCTACCGCATCATCCGAGGCGTTGGTTTGGATCCGAGTCGGTGCGGTGGTAGAAGGGAAAACAAGAAGAACGGAGGAGACCAGGGCTTCCTTGATAGAGGAAAAGGCGTGACGAGCCTCGTCAGTCCAGTCAACGGTGACAGAGGCCGAAGAACCTCTCTGAGAGGGTTTAAGAAGAGCATTGAGAGGACGAAGAATATTTGCAGCGTCAGGGATGAACCTATGGTAAAAATTTACCATCCCGAGAAAACGACGGAGTTGCCGTTGTTTCGTAGGAAGAGAGAAAGAACGGACGTCAGAAACCCGGTCTTCGAGCGGGCGGACGCCCTCGGAAGAGATGGTGTGCCCAAGGTAGGTTAGTGATGAAACACCGAAAGCACATTTTGCAGTGTTAACACGAATGCCATACTCAACTAACCTAGTGAACGCCTGGCGAAGATGAGAGAGGTGCTCTTCCGGAGAGGAACTGGCGATGAGCAGGTCATCGATGTATGCGAAAACGAAAGGCAGACCACGTAGGACGGAATCGATAAAACGTTGGAACGATTGGGCGGCGTTCCGGAGACCGAAAGGGGTTCGTAAAAACTCGAAAAGCCCAAATGGGGTGATCACCGCGGTCTTGTGGATGTCAGCAGGACGGACGGGTATCTGGTAAAAGGCCTTCACAAGGTCTATTTTGCTGAAAATGGTGCATCCAGACAGGTTGGCAGTGAAATCCTGTATGTGTGGAACAGGATACCGATCTGGGCGATTGATGGCGTTAAAAAACCGATAGTCACCGATAAAACGATAATCTCCGTTAGGTTTAAAGACAAGGTGAAGAGTGGAAGCGTTTTCGGATTTAGACGGACGGATGATGCCTTGTTGGAGTAGGGAATCAAACTTGTTTCGCAGCCTGAAGTTTATCGGGAGCAAGACGACGTGCGTGGGAGAAAGGAGGTCTCCCATTCGTCTCAATGTAATGGACGACGTTATGTTTGACTTCAGGAAGAGTTGGCATGGGTGAGACGAGATCAGAAAATTCAGAAGAAAGAAGAGATTCAAAAGGATTGGAAGTAGCAGGAAGAGTGATGCCATTAATCGAAGAGGTAGCACGGATGCATGCGGACGAAAACTGGGTTTCATAGTCAATCAAACGGTTGTGATACAAATCCACCAGGATGTTAAAAATTCTGCAATCGTCCGGAGAGAGTTAAACCTAGATGCATTACATTCTATCATCCGAAGGCAAATCCATGAATCAGGAATACCACAACTAACAGACGATCATAAGTTAGCAAGGCTAGCCTTTGCTAACGCATACATTCAAAAGGATATTGAATATTGGTCGATGGTAATATTCATTAACGAAAAAAACATTTTGCTCAAGTGACCACGGCAGCATACACCTTTGGAGACCAAATGAAACGAGATATGATCCAGCCTATATATACGAAAAGAGAAGAAGCGGCTACGTGACCTGCAACATGTGGGGGTGGATTAACTTTTATACAGCTGGTGAGCTAAGCCCCATACATGGGAGATTTACTTCCGATGTATATCTTGAGATTCTTGAGGAGGTTTTTATGCCCTCTGTTAGAGCATATCTATTTCCTGAGCCACAAAGGATTGTATATGTTCACGACAGTAGTCCGATTCATAAACCAAGACGGGTTCAGGAGTAGTTTGCGGAAAATAAGCACATAATTGAAGTACTCGCATGACCAAGTAAAGCCTGCGATCTGAACCCAATCGAAAATGTGTGGGCATCAATCGTAAGAGACTGGGATCCCCAAGAAGAAAGAAATAGAAGAACTATGGAAGATCATGCTCGCAGATCTTGTGAGAAGAAACTACACGACAATGGAGAATGCAATTTCATCACTACCAAGACGATTACAAGCTGTCATTGACGCTGAAGGGGGATGGATGAAATATTAAATATATACTGTATATATATATATATATATATATATATATATATATATATATATATATATATATATATATATATATATATATATATATATATATATATATATATATATATATATATATATATAGGATTTAGTATTCCCTTGGTGTAATTTCAAATTAAATTAGATACGTTGCAGTGGAGGAAAAACCTGCATGTTTATTAAGGGTATTTTTAATGAGTAAAACAGGATGACATCCTAAACCCATAAAACAAGCCACCTTGACTGCCCTATATATCAGAGTCCTCCGAATTTGCTCCCCCAACCATCTTGACTCTGAAACAAAATACCTTTTCTCCACATTTACCAAACTAAACTATGCTCCCCACATCATTAACAAAGCCCATCAAAAAGCTAAACAAAAATTCTACCATCCCCCCAACACCATCACTACTACTAATAAAACTTTTCTTCCTGTACCTTATACCATAAACAAAAATATCAAACAATATTTCCCCAGTTCCATAAACTTCACCCAAAGTAACACTTTCACACTAAAACACTCCTTGAAACCCCCTACATTTAACCACCCTAAAACGAGCTGTGTCTACAAAATCCCTTGTTATGACTGTCCTTCCATATATATTGGTGAAACAAACGACCTTAACAGACGCACATACCAACACAAACAAGACCTCATAAAAGATAAGACAAATTCATCCCTCACCAATCACAGATCTCAACTAACCATCGCATAAACACCCAAAATATTACAATACTTTAAAACACAAATAATACCCAAAAAAGGAAAATCATAGAATCCGTTTACATATACTGTAGGAATAAATAAATCAACCTTTTCGTTTGATAGTTAATTGTAGACAAAGCATAAAGGAAATAAACATATAACATAAAATTAATGCGGATCTACATAATGAATAAATACATCAATAATCCTACATGCCCCTCTGATTGCTTCATCCAAAAGATGAACAATCATACTATCTTATGTTATATTGATCGCCAATCTCTTCCATATGCCCACAACGCCTAAACTTCCTTTATAATATTTCACTGGATTAGGATCTATTGACTGACATTTTTTGCATTTCTTTATGCACTCTTTCACATCTTTCATTTTTACATCTTTGTCCACCCTCCTTGCTGCGAACATAGTTTTTTCCAAACCGAAATGATTTCTCCCATGAATTCTATCAATCTCCTCTAATGCCATGCCATAGCAATCTTCCTCAATCCCATTTAAGAACTCCAACCACTTCTTAAATACCCTTGTCAACATATCCGCTTTATTTTCTTCTGACTTTACCAAGTTGATTTTTATTTTCAACTCAAATTCCTCCATTATATCTGAAATAATTCCCAATCTTCTTTTCACCAACATTTCTGCGGTACCTTTCGATTTCAATCTACAATCCATGCTTATCGCATTCCTAACCTAGTTTACCACTGTCTTTGAATTGCACATTATTTCGACTTCCTTAACACCCCATTTTATACATAAATTCAGGCCTTTTAAAACCGCATCCAATTCTGCAACATTAATGTGACTTAAACACTGAATGGTCCTCTCATCCTGAAAGGATGAGGCCGAATCATTTAGCATTCTCAACGATTTGGAGCAACTAATTAAAGAACCCACACACATTCCGGATCGTCCCAACCAATTCTTGAACACACTTGACCTATGTTTCACCACTTGTCCTTCTCTCTATAAATACACCACCTTCGCTCCTATTGGTAAATCTGACCACAACCTTATATCTCTCAATTTTAATATTTCTCTCCAACAGCTCCATCCTGCCCTACGTGTTTTGTCTGGCACTTTGATCGCGATTGGGAGCTTGCGTTGCTTCTATGCAAACTATAATTGGAATGACTGCTTTGTTTCTGGTCGCTTCGACTTCTGCCAATAAGGTGGGAGCTATGTTGATGGATGAGCAGGTTCATTTCTTCACTAAATCTTTCTCTCCTCATAATCCATGGTTCGATCGTGCTTTGTTCTCCTGACCATTCAGGCTAGAAACAGTGCGCATCGGGAGTGGGAAAACTCCTTCTCCTATCACTCTGCTAATTTTCATTCAGCTACAAATTGGTTGCAGGGATACTCTCTCGACAAGCAAAGCGGCTTACCAAACGTAGAAAGTGCGCTAACCTCCTTGGTTCTCCTACTGACAACCTTTCTGGCCTCTTGCCAAAAACATCTCTAACAATCCTGTAAATCTGTCTTTTCCTCCTCTTGGTCTTCAATCTGGATGGTTCTGTTGCTACTCCAACTGGAAAGGCCAATCTCTTCGGCCTCCTATTCTCCACTAAACCCTGGACGATTCCGGCATTCCTCCTCCTCCCCTTCTCCTCAGGTGTCCCATGTCTTTTACCTGTGACAACATCTGATCTGGTGCATGGGCTCCCTGAACACCTACGAACGTTAAATATGGGGGCGGCCTGACGGCATTCCTCTCCGAGTTTTGAGGGAGTGTGCTTCCTTGTTATCCCCGCCCCTCGTTCAACTCTATGTATTCTCTATGTCTCAATACTAACACTTTCCCTCAGTGTTAGCACGCATATGTCCAACCTATTCCGGAAAAAAAGGGCCCGCCCTGATCCTTCCAACTATCGCCCTATGGCTCTCCCTATAGCTCTATCTAAGATCTTTGAAACTCTTTTCAACTCTCATTCCTTAGATCATCTGGAATCTCTATTCACTTCTTTCCGATCGCCAGTACGGCTTTCGGCGCTCGAGGTCTACTGGCGATATACTTTCCTATCTTATTGATTTATGGTTTTCCAAGCCCTTAGGGAACTGTGGGGAGACTTGGTGGTGGCACTCTGGACATATCCAAAGCATTTAACCGGTAGCAACGGCCACTGCTCTCCAAGCCTCCTTGGTTTCTCCTTCTCTTGCTTACTTATGTCTAGTTTTCTTTCAAATCACTCAATATCGGCTGTTGAAGGGGCGAGTTCTTCTTCCTTTCTGTCAATAGTGGTGTTCCTCAGGGTTCTGTCTTATTCCTACTTTATTCTACTTTTCATTAATGATCTTTACCTGCAATAATCTAACTCTATTCACTATCACGACTCGACCCTTCATTCTCTTCAACTCATTTCAATTTGCTCTTCTTTACGTCTAGAATTGCCTCCTCGTCTTAATCTTTCCTGACTTATTCTTCGCTGATCTGGATAGAATTTCCGGTGGGGTCGTCTGTGAAATTCAATTTTAAAAACTCAACTTCTACAAATCTCCTCTCTAAGACACCTTCTAACTTTTCCTATCTCTTCGACGGTTCTCTCGTCTCTCCTGTTGACAAAATAAACATCCTTGGCCTTAACATAAACAAAAAAATGTCTTGGAAACCTCACATCACAATGGTTGCTAGGGCGGCCTCAAAGAAACTGGGAGTTCTGTTTAGACTGCGAGACTTTTTTTCCTCTTCTCAGTTGCTCCAGCTATACAAGGGCCTCATCCGCCCTTGTATGGAGTACTGCTCTCATATTCGGGAGGGCTCTGGTTTCACCTGGCTTGACAGGGTCGAGTCAAAGCCAAAAGGTTTATAAACTGTTCTGTAAATTCCTTTCCAGTTCACTTGACCCCTCTATCTTTGCGGCGCGATGTTGGTGCTTTATCTCTTTTGTATAGGTACCGCAGCGGCAGGTGCTCGCGGGAGCTTATCACTCGAGTACCTCCACCTTTACGGCGACCTTGAAGCACTAGGGGTGCTGTTTCTGCACATTAGTTTTGTGTTGATGTTGGTAACTCCAGGCTAGTTCGCTGCGGTGCTTCCTTCTTTCCTGCCACATCTGTTCTGTGGAATTCTCTTCCATCTTCTGTGTTTCCTGCTGAATTTAATCTCCCCCACTTCAAAGCCTGCGCTTGTGTTCATCTGCGTAATTTACTTAAGTTGTGGACTTCTGAGGCGTGCAACACCCCCTCCTTGAATAGGGCTCTGCCCGTGAGTGGTGGACATTAAAAAAAAAAAAATCCGCCTTCTTCCTCAGCCAGCAAGCATCTTCTGTTTTCCCATCTATCTCCAAGACCGCCACCAACGCTAAATTACTGGCGTCGCACCATATCTTCCCCCTACTTGAGTCACCCACGAACCAGTCTCCTTTCACAGGATCATTTGTTTCCACCTCTTTCACGACTTTGACCAACAATTCATTGCATTTTCTTCCGATATCATCACTCCATTTCTTTCCTTCCGCGATCCTTTTTAACAAGCTACAAATCACCCTTAACCATCCCGCGATTGGATAATGCCCAATCAACTTTCCACAGACTGAGAACAACTCCCTCCTTGAAATCTTCAAAATTTCACCAATTTTTGCCAAATCATTCCCCCTTCTAAATTCTATCTTTCCATTATTTCCATTGAACACTCTCATCCCAAGAACTCTTTCCCCAACAACCTCCTCCGAATCCTTTGACACCAACCCGAATTTCAAAAGATGTTTCCTAACTTCCTCCGCCTCAATTAATTCTTCATTTACCAATATATCGTCGATGTATGATTCCGGACCCTCAAAAACTCTCCTGTCCTTTTCCCTCACTATTCTTAAGATCTTCACTGCAATCCTCGGCGCACTGGTGCACACCAAATCCTTAGTTCAAGCCAAGCAGTAAGTTTCACCCTTAAAACCCCTACCTGGCTTGATTCTTTCTAAAGACTCTGTCGACTCTATTCGCAAATAAGCAGCTTTCAAATCGACCAATTTTCTCCCTCCTCTTATCTTTCTCCATTTCCTTACTAACTCATCACATACTCCAATTTCATCACCTGTGTGGCACAACACGAATTTGTTCAATTCTCTATAATCTAGAACAGACCTAACTTTGCTTTTGTTGATTTGTTCCACCGCCATTAGCGGCAATAAGCCATTCTCTTCATCACCATTCCATTCCACCAAAATCCCCTCCTTTATCCATCTCATCACCTCCTCATCGAATTTATCTTTCACCTCCTTTTTCAAATGCTTATTATTAAACTGACTCTCATTTTATTCTTCAAACATGGCTCCTTGTCTTTCCATTTCCATTTTATACTCCAAAAATCACCATTAAAATGACCAAGGAAATCTTTATCATTAATTTCACAACACTCATTATACTTCACGGCTTCTTCTTTCTCATAACACTTGTTTCATAACACTTGTTTTTCCTCTTCAAGCTTTCAACCCCGAAACTAATGCCATTTTCTTTTATCGTCACCCACCAAACTTATATAACGTCAATACTCATGGATGACATAATGCCCCTCATCATCTTCTAACACCATTACTTTCAAATTCAAATTCCAATTCCCTTTGATTTTCAATAACCAACTGATCCTCTACCACTGTGAATCCACTGCCCTCCACTCACCGCTTATAATTCTATCTCCATCTTCAAGCGTTACTTCCTAATCTTTTTAAACAGCGACTTGAGCACCCTGAGTCTACCAAATCTGCATGACTCCACTCACCATCAATTTTTTTACATTTATAAAAGCGCAATCCGGTTGAAGGCACTTCTTAAGTGAAGAGCTCATGCAATAATATCCCCTTCCCCTTACTCTCCGTTTCCCTGATTCGAATTACACATTCTACTAATATGACCCCCTTTTTCCGCATGAGAAACATAGATGGAATGTATTCCAATCTACAGTTTCTCTTCTGATGCCTACCACCGTAAACCATAACAGGCTGGCCCTGATTGCTTTAAAATAATCTTTTCTTCTATCGCACTCCTGTCTTACACCACACATATTTTCAGATGCGATAACCGCCCTTGCTCTACTTAATATTTCCTCAATACCACAACTTTCTATGTTTTCCTTTGCTATTTTTTCAGGAAGACCGTTGACAAATAATCTCTTCAGCAATGTTTCTCCCCCAACATTAGCACTCCTAGCTAGCCTCTTGATTTCATTCATATAAACCTCAATGTTTTCACCACTCCATCTCTTAGCACACAGCTGACTGAAAGCAACAAATGGGTCTTCCCCGAATACTTTTCTTAATTTTTTCTTGATTTCCTCTGCAGACAACTTCTCTTCCTCACTAAGTTCCAAATAAACCGCCAAAGCCTCTTTCTCTAATAACATCGGCAGCAATGATTCCTCGTTCTTTAACTTTTGGGTTTTGACCACCAGTCGACTTTCAGAATCCACGACTCTAAATCTCTCACGCCGTCAAAAGGCTTTACAACGTCAAAAATTTTAAAGCTGCTCGAAGTCATCTTGAATTTCTCTCTTTGGCCCGGATAGCTTGTAGGAATAAATAAATCAACCTTTTCGTTTGATAGTTAATTGTAGACAAAGCATAAAAGAAATAAACATATAACATAAAATTAATGTGGAGCTGCATAATGAATAAATACATCAATAATGCTACATATACAATACCCAAAATTTCAACAAACAAAAAGGTTAATTTACTTTAGACCATTTACAAAACTCAATCTTATTATCATCAAAATATTTTACTCAACTAAAAGCACATCGGACAACCAACCAAATCATTCCTAATTTTCAACCTGCCCTCACAGTATAACAGTCTCTCTTTCCCTCTTGACAAAGGTTCAAGTAAACTTGAACGAAAGCTCGAGTGCCCCTAGTGATATATATATATATATATATATATATATATATATATATATATATATATATATATATATATATATATATATATATATATATATATATATATATATATATATATATATATATATATATAAGTATTTGATTCTACCCAGTAGTGTTTTAAAAGGAAAAATATACATTCTAATATAAACTTGTATCTTTCAAAAATTTAATTAAGAATAAATAATTCTCATCAATTTTATTGTTTATATATATATATATATATATATATATATATATATATATATATATATATATATATATATATATATATATATATATATATATAAAACGTCCTCCCCCAGGAAGGTCTCACGACCTGTCAGTGGGACCCATCGAGAAAGGTCCTTGGGTATCACGGGCCTAACGGCTAAATCCGCTGGCTGGCCAGGCCTATCGCGGATGCCGGGAAGTTTCCCCACTAGTAGCAAAGCACGCCTGTACTCTGCATTAACGTCTGAGTGAGACGTAGCTGTGAGCACAGAGAATAGCTCACGTTTTGTTCCACAAAGGCTCCGAACTCATCTTCATCATTGCCAAGCGAAAGTGCCTACCCTTGAGCTAGAGCGCGAGCTTATATATATATATATATATATATATATATATATATATATATATATATATATATATATATATATATATATATATATATATATATATATATATATATATATATATATATATATATATATATATATAAATTGAAAAAAATGGATTTATAATTAATTAATTTTAAATATTTAATCCTCACTATATATATATATATATATATATATATATATATATATATATATATAGTTATATATATATATATATATATATATATATAGAGTATATATATATATATATATATATATATATATATATATATATATATATATATATATATATATATATATATATATATATATATATATATATATAGATGTTAAATATTGTAATAATCGCAATTAGATAAGATGTTAAAGAAAGAACATATAATGAGAAGGTAAAGAATAAACTGCCTTCTCTGGGATTAACCACCCCATGTTGCGCGTGAGGACAATATGCCCGGTGCTATCCAATTGAGCTATCCTCCAACCCAAAAGTTGGATTCAAGAACATTTTTAAAGCCAACCGAGTTCCCGCCAAGGCGACATCACCAGGTGTCCATCCTGTCCTATCTCCGTTCTTTATATTTTTAGATGCTAAATATTGCATAATAATCGCAATTAGATAAGATAAAAGAAAGAACATATAATGAGAAGGCAAAGAATTAACTGCTTCTCTGGGATTGAACCACGGCATGTTATGCTGTGGAGACATTGATATGTTCAAGTTGAAGTGCGCACGAAA
>JABUQX010144924.1:22500-25773 GCA_015478945.1 Trachelipus rathkii | reverse complement strand
TGCACATGTCCAACCTATTCCGAAAAAAAGGAAGCCGCTCTGATCCTTCTAACTATCGCCCTATAGCTCTTACTTGTATTCTATCTAAGATCTTGAAACTCTTCTCAACTCTCATTTCTTAGATCATCTGGAATCTCATTCACTTCTTTCCGATCGCTAGTACGGCTTTCGGCGCTCGAGGTCTACTGGCGATATACTTTCCTATCTTACTGATTTATGGTTTTCCGCCCTTAGGAACTACGGGGAGACTTGCGTGGTGGCGCTTGACATATCCAAAGCATTTGACCGGGTATGGCACGCGTCACTGCTCTCCAAGCTCCCCTCCTTTGGGTTTCCTCCTTCTCCTTGCTTACTTATGTCTAGTTTTCTTTCAAATCGCTCAATATCGGCTGTTGTTGATGGGGCGACTTCTTCTTCCTTTTCTGTCAATAGTGGTGTTCCTCAGGGTTCTGTCTTATCTCCTACTTTATTCCTACTTTTCATTAATGATCTTCTCACCTGCACATCTAACTCTATTCACTCATATGCCGATGACTCGACCCTTCATTCTTCAACTCATTTCAATTCTGCTCCTTCTTTTACTTCTAGAATTGCCTCTCGTCTTAATCTTTCCGATTCTATTCTCGCTGATCTGGATAGAATTTCCGGGTGGGGTCGTCTGAACCTTGTGAAATTCAATTCTTTAAAAACTCAACTTCTACAAATCTCCCTCTCTAAACTTTCCAACTTTCCTATCTCTTTCGACGGTTCTCTCGTCTCTCCTGTTGACAATATAAACATCCTTGGCCTTAACATAAACAAAAAAATGTCTTGGAAACCTCACATCACAACGGTTGCTAAGGCGGCCTCAAAGAAACTGGGAGTTCTGTTTAGACTGCGAGACTTTTTTTCTTCTTCTCAGTTACTCCAGCTATACAAGGGCCTCATCCGCCCTTGTATGGAGTACTGCTCTCATATCTGGGGGGGGCTCTGGTTTCACCCGGCTTTTGGATAGGGTCGAGTCAAAGGCCAAAAGGCTTATAAACTGTCCTGTACTTTCCAGTTCACTTGACCCTCTATCTTTGCGGCGCGATGTTGGTGCTTTATCTCTTTTCTATAGGTACCGCAGCGGCAGGTGCTCGAGGGAGCTTATCACTCGTGTACCTCCACCTTTACGTCGCCCTCGTATCACTAGGGGTGCTGTGTCTGCACATGAGTTTTGTGTTGATGTAGGTAACTCCAGGCTAGTTCGCTGCGGTGCTTCCTTCTTTCCTGCCACATCTGTTCTGTGGAATTCTCTTCCATCTTCTGTGTTTCCTGCTGAATTTAATCTCCCCCACTTTAAAGCCTGCGTCTGTGCTCATCTGCGCAATTTATATTAGTTGTTGACTTCTGAGGCGTGTAACACCCCCTCCTTGAATAGGGCTCTGCCCGTGAGTGGTGGTGACAACTGTAAATATATATATATATATATATATATATATATATATATATATATATATATATATATATATATATATATATATATATATATATATATATATATTTATATATGTATATACAGTGATGGGCACGGTACATGAAAATTGGTTGGGCGATACCGGTACATCGGTACTTCGAAAAATAGCTTGGGCGATACCAGTACTCGGTACTTTGTGAAAGCGTTTGGGCGATACCGGTACTCGGTACTGTATCGCCGGTACATCGATACATCGATACATTTTCATATATGTGGAAAAACAATACTGATAAATGGAATTTCAATAAATAGTTATAATATTACTATAAGGCAAATAGATTTATGTTGTTTCTGTGCTATCTCTTTTAGATTAATTTATATATATATATATATATATATATATATATATATATATATATATATATATATATATATATATATATATATATATATATATATATATATATATATATATATATATATATATATATATATATATATATATATATATATATATATATAAATATGTATATTTCTAATATATATATATATATATATATATATATATATATATATATTATATATATATATATATATATATATATATATATATATATATATATGCAACAAGGGAATATTTCCGTAATGATGGCAATTATTATTATTAAATTTGTTGGAATAAAAGATGTCTTAATTAAATCGGAGAGTTATTTTTGCTAATCATTATAGGTTATCGCGTATGCACAGTATGCGAATTTCTCATGAACCTCCGAATTTTCAATAAAACCGTGTAGTTTCGATGCTGAAATTGCATTCTATGGCAGAAATTATGTAGTTTTCATTGAGACCGTCATCCAGATCCAAAACGTTGTTTCCTGGCAATCCTCGTGGGAAGATATTTGCAGCATATGTGTCAGCGGGGAATAGTTACTACCAATAGTTAGTTGTAATACGTTCAGAAAAGGCTGAATGGGGTAGAAACCCATATAAATCCTCCATGAAGGGCATATCACATTTATGTGTAATATTTAATATTACATTTGCTACTATTGTCAGCCAACTAAATTATGAATTTCGAAGTTAATATGACACACTACTCTGTTGGGGATCGGTATTCCAGTATAATCGTACAACAGTCAGCGGAGCACTTACGAATGTATAATCGTGTGTCTTAGCACAGCTATTTAATTGTAACATCCGATAACACTATGCCTAATAATATGTATACAACCCAGGAACTGACGGATATGGTTGAGGCGTTTATTCTTGAAGACAAGAATGCCCACAGAGCTACGGAGGTGTATAGACGGAGATATCCAGATCGTTTGGAACCGCATTCCACTATAATGTACAGATTGTACACAGGTTTTCAAGAATAAGGTTCGACCAACTCACCATCTCGCCACCCAAGTCAACCTCCCACCCGTACCCTTGACATGGAGTTTGACTTTCTATTGTATACCACGGAACACCCAACAACCTACTTACGGCAGACAGGAACGGTATGGTGCATTCTACATATGTACAACATTTTTCATTACAGAGCACACATTGTGCACGGTCTGCATCCCGGCGATCCCGGACGTTGGTTGTAGTTCGTAGTCCAAATGTGTTCCATGTTTGACAATAAACTTGACGGGCAGCTCTGTATTTTGTGGACGGATGAGGCCAGGTTTACCAATATTGGCACGATTAATGGGTGGAATTATCGGTACTGGACCGAGGAAAACACCGCATATCACCTACAGCACGCGACACCAGGTAGTTTACTCCATAAATGTGTAGTGTGAACTGCTAGATAATATACTGATCGGGCCGGACATTTACCATAGAAA